>JAJHUR010094500.1:0-29614 GCA_027495735.1 Lutjanus campechanus | reverse complement strand
GACTGTCAACAGTGTGGAACAATAACAAAAAAGAGCACACAGTCATGAATGTGCACAAAATATTAGGCTGATCAGTCCAGTAGTATTCAAGATAAGCTGCGATAAGTTTCAGGTCCATAGATCACTCACACACACAAGAAATGACATGATTTATGCCTGGAGGTGATCATAAGAGCTAATATTATGGGTGCTAATGTTGCTCTATGTATGCTGTGTGTGTGAATAAGCAACGGTTTGCTACACATACACATTACAAATAACTTAATAAAATGACAACATCCCACATAGAAATAAATATTGCTTTAATAATCCAGCTGCAACACAGAGAAACCATAAAATGAAATATTCTTCACTTTATAGGGTGAAGTGGTGTTAGCTTATGGTAATGCTTGCTGTTTAGATCCTTGAGTATGTGTGTCTCCTTGTTCAGGACTAAACATCTCAGGCAGTCACAGAGACATAAGAGTCATTGATAAGGCAGGAGACAGCGCCCCCTACTGTGCCTGGTCAGCAAGTCAGAACATATTCTTAAACAGTACTGCTGCACAGGGTGCTGCTGCTCTGATTGGGTGAAATTTCAAATGCACTGTCTCAAGTATGTGGTCCCACCACAGCTGGGCACAGACACACAAATACCTGCAGTAACACAGTGACACTGATACATGTACTACATGTGATGTAAGACAAGGGAACACTTCATTGCTACATCATTGTTTTCAATACACTCTTTGAACCTAAAATATTTATCACAGATTTATACTCCATAGATTTTAATATAAAAGTATGCACTCATTTATATGAGTACATACTTTGCAAGCAAATAGGCTGATAGTATTTAACTGGAAAGTAAAAATAAACCATCCAAAGGTATGTGGACTGAGGAGATGGAGTCATGTGACACTTAATGGGAAACAATGGATATTTCTGATTCCAAAGCATAATAGATCATTTTTTAAGACATGTAAATGGTGTTCATGTGTATTTCATGACACCTATTTGATGCCACTGAAATTTATTATCGGATTGCACCGTTTTCATTTTACAAATATTTTGTAGAGCGAATAGCTATCCAGTCCCTCCAGGAAGTTACGATGTTGCGATCACAACAGTTCATACAAATTCAACCAATCCCCATGAATTCCGCACACAGCCTTGTAATTTTGTCCAATCACTGCAACTTCTCTGCAAATTTGACCAAATCATGGTAGTTTCCTTGAGTTCCACCAATCACAGCAGTCCCCCACGCTAAAATCAAACATGTATGTTTCAATGAACCGACTCAATGTTCTATTATTTACCTTTTTTTGTTGTTTTTTTGTTTTGTCACGGGTACTGAAGAGGTATATCACTGTTATTGACATTCACCAGTTCTCAGTGCACTTAGATATGTATATTTTTTTTTATAATTTTGTGTTGGTTTTAAGTTTGAGCTCAAAAGCATTTTGCTTCTTTGTGGAATACCCCCAAGTGAACTTCTTCATTTACATTTAAAGCATATTCTGTTAGAATTTTTATAATCTTGAGCCTTTTTCATAAGGTTAGATAGAACACTCAGAAGAGAGTGTGGTTTCCTTCTACCTGGAACAAGTTGCTTTGATTTTTATGATGAATTATACAAAAAACGATTAGAGGAATTTAAAAAATCACACCTTTTTTTGTTGCAATTTTCATTTGTTTCCGCAATTTCTTTGCATATAACACCCAATAAATATTGCAACAAGCATCACATTTTTTTGGAAAAGCTGTTGTGAAATCAGACGTTAGACCGAAACAATCCCTCATAAAGCTCGTGAAATCCTGGTGGGACTGATATACATTGTTACATGATTTAAGAAAAGGTGATGCACCCATAATCAGTCAGAAAAACATTTAATAACATTTGAATTTTGGAACATAAAACAGCAAAATAATAAAACTACTCAGTGCAGCGCAAGGTATTGTGGGAAATGTTGGCTGTCACTAGACCACAATATTTTATCCTGCATTACACAACTTCAGCTTTCAGCAAAAGAGGTGCCTCGGCTATTTAACTGTTTCATCTATTGTTAATATCAGCAGGTGATTTTAATACAAAGTGGTAACCACTGCATGAATTCACTGCTCCTGACACCCACACTTGTGCTATTTTAACTACTGTGTAGGTAGTGTCTACTTGTGTGAAGTATGTCCAGTCATTGTCACAGTGCCCGTTCACAAGTACTTATCAGAGCCCACTGGGACACATGTGACTATAAAAACGTCCAGTGACTCCATGAAAAACTAACACATGGCTCATATAGCTCATATACTCTGTTGGAAAAAATTATTGGATCAACTGTACAATATCAGGCGACTGTTGAAAAAAAAATCAGGAGCTGAGATGAGAAGAACAATTGAAAGACAAAGACTTTGTTTGGGGTCATGTCTTATAATGTCTGTGCTGTTCTGGGACAGACCCTCTGACTGACTGAACACATTCAATGTGGAGTTTTTAAGACATCTTATAAAATGTGCAGTAATGATGCTCTGATCTAATGACAGACAGGAAGATATTTACTGTTCTGTTAACACAGTGGTTCTCAAACTTTTTCTCTCATGTTCCACTTCAGAAGCCCACAAAGTCCCCCACCCCCCGAGGACACAATTTTTATTAATCATTAACATTAGAAGAGCCAGAATTCCAGAACAACTAGGATGACATAAGTGGCCATCTTGACTTTTGATTTCAGTCAAAATGACCATCTTGACTTTTCTAGTGTTCAGTAATAGAATTAGGAATTAGGAAAATAAATGTCAGTGTTGTGTTTTCATATTCATTCATCTTAGCATCACTCAATATTTTTCCGTTGGTCCTCCCCCCGTGGTTCAAAGAGCTGGGAGAGGAAACTGTGTTTTTACTCTGTGTACTTTCCACAAACTGGATAATTGGACTAAAATTAAGAAACTGATCTGTACAGTATTAAACTATATAAAAATATAAATAACTGTCAAAAGAAACATTAATAAACAGCAGTCTTCCTAATCCATAGAATAAGAAGAAGGGTGGTGTTTGTGGTACTGGGAAAGAATGGCAGAGTGAGACCTCGTACTTTGTCTGTGCTAAAAAGAAGCTACCCTGCCTCAGCTCCTGTTATCCATCACTGCAGGGGAGAGAAGAGGATGTGCCGGGGCAATGTGGTGAACAGACTCACTGATGAGCTAACAGGTTAGCTGCACTGGCTGCCTAACAAACAGCACAAAGTTCCTTTAGTTACCTGTGCAGTTATTTAGTGTTTTTCCTGCATGTATATATGACGTGTAACGTTTAACATCCAGTCACCAGCATTATTAGATCTGGCACAAGCATGCTGCTTTACTCCTCAGGTATCAAAAGTTGGTACCAACAAGGCATTTTTCAAGGTATTCGGTCGGTGCCACAAAAGTATCAAGGTTTGGTACCCAGCCCTACTCCTGACACATAAAGCTCACACAACATTACAGATACTACAGTAAACATAAATTATGAAAACAAGACACCATCTTTCCTTTGACACTTCATCTAATCAGGACTCATCAGTGGAAGCAGATCTGAGGTCAGCTATGGGAGGTCAGACTTCTGTTGATTTGCTGCGTGTCCTGTCACTGAAATCAGAACAAAAACACACATTTTATAGAACAAGAAGAGAACACTGAAAGCCTTCTGAAATTACTGATCATTTTTGTCCGTCTCGAAAATGAAGATGTTGTTGGCATGTTGTTAGCCGCTCGCTTACAATTCCAACATGCCTTGGGTTGAATCTGTTGACCAATCAGAGGCTTTGTTCCTAACTCGTGCACTGATCTTTAGGTGTAGATCAATAGATCAATGCGCTGATCTCAACAGGAGATTAAAAATAAAATTTGAAATGATGATGGTAATGATGGTAATAATCAACCCTGAGGTCAGCATCACATGATCGCTGTACTTCTGTACTGCGGTTACCTTGTCACAGCCCTGACACTGCCATTAGCTTGGTAGCTCAGTTAGCAGTCCCATGGGACACAGCCTCTGAGATAGACAGAGGCCAGTTTGATGACAGGGAATACAATAATGTTGCCAAGGTGATTTACAGCGGCTCTGACCAGGACTCTGACTCCTGATGTTAAAGGCATGACGGGTTCAGGTGGGGACATGAGAGGCGTGAAGCAGGTGAGAAGTGAGTTTGTAACTTAGTAAGTATACGTCATCTATTGTGTTGATAAGTCTGTGATGATTTGTTTCTGTAAAGTTATTTCCTCCTGTGTTTTGAAGAACATGATTACACCACACATCATCGCGTCATGTTATTTGGCTCACGAGAGCTTGAAAAAAGTATATTAAGTATAATTGTACAATACGATTCTATACTTTGTTATGGAAATACCAAGGCTGGGAGATGAATGAAATGATCGCTCGAGCACACGTGTGATGCAGCTTTGTTATGTGTGTGTGTGTTTGTGAGACAGAGCTGCTTGTTTGTGTGAGGTAAATCTATGCATGGCACGTTTCCCATCTTTTCTAGTCACACATGACATGATACGACACAATACAATGCAATATGATACAATACAATGCGTGTCAATGCGATGTGATATGATATGTTGTGATGCAATACGATGCGATACGATTCTGTACAATGTGATATGATGTGATACAATGCTAAACAATGCAATGTGATACGATGCAATATAACACAATATGACACATTACAATGTGATACGATACAATGCGATGTGATGTGATACAGTATGATGCAATACGATATAATGCGATGTGATAAGACATGATACGATACGACTTACAACTGGCTGTATGAGGATCATAATGCTGATGTGGCCTGGGATGAAATTAGGTTTGACACCACTGTTATACCATGCTGAAATAAATGTGATGAAATAAATTAACTGCACGTTCAGTCTCCAAGGATTACTAGGACGAGAAAATAGGGAGCGACCCTTCTATCCACAGAGCTGCTAACATGACTAAAGTTTTGAACAGTAGTTGTCTGTTTAGTTTCAAAGACTCAGTTTGAACTGATCCAAGTTGAACCTGCAGCACATCCCTGCTCTCTGTCTACTGTCCACACTGTCTACCAGCTGCTGCTGACTTCTTACAGCTGTGGCAGATGTTCCCACAGCAGTTTACTTCCATCTCCTGTTCTGTGACCTTTGACCTGCTGATGCCGACTCACCGTAGCTCCTCTTTCAGCCGGGCCAGTTTGTCGTGCAGTCGGTCATTCTTCACCTGAATAGGATTGTTGGGGACGAACCAGGCCGCTATAAACTTACACACCACCACAACATGCTGCGGAGACACACAAGACACATCCACAAACTGTTTAACTGGCTGCTTCGGGTCAAAGAGACAACACTGTCCAACCCACATCTGGTCTACAAACCTCAAACAGGATGACGAACGCAAAACGCACAGCCAGGACCAACCAGAACTGAGACGTCAGACTGTAGTCCTCACTACTCCTGTAGTCTCTGTAGCTGTACACACACACACACACACGTTTATCAGATGTGTGACTGGTTCTTCTGTCGTGTTTGGGTTGAGCAGAACAGTAATGTCCTCTCACCTGCACTGTGTGATGTTGTACCCGCCCTCTAGCTTCAGCTGATCTGAAGTAAAGTCCTTATTGACATCCGGGTGCGTCACCAAGGCTATGGACAGAGTGTCATTAATGTAGCCCTCCATACAGCTGCAACACGAGCACAAAACACACACCATGAGACACAACACCCTCTCCTGACATGTTATCAGGTGTTTGTACCAGCTGAAACATGACTGACTGTGTGTTGGCGAGTCCTGTCGCACAGGGGCCGTAACGGTAACGATAGACCAGGCGAGGGATAAAGTCTGACGAGACTCCAATGACCAGACCATTAGCAATCACTGCCAACACGCCAATGGCCTCCAGCACCTTCGTCCAGATACCTGCACACAGAAGAATATAGTGTTATACACACTGCCTGGACCCAGACGACAGCACTGTTACACACACACCTGCAGACAGGCGACAGTACAGTTACAAACATACATCACAGTATCAGTTAGCTCTGTGGACGTGATTCTGTCCCATGAACTCTGCATTTGAACATTGTTGGAAACATTGGGACAATGTGAGCACTGTTGAGAGAGGACAAAGGTCAATTATTGGATTTTCCCCAAGTTATCAACAAGGAGAAAAAGCGATAGACTGAAGACATAAAAAAGCGGCTGCTTTAATTCAGAGACTGAAACAACAATCGACCCTTCGCTAAGCCCCACCTCCAAACAGCAACTGTCCAATCATAGCTTAGCAACTGTAACTAGAGCTGTCAAGCTTTCCATTTCTCTCCATGTTGAAGGTTTGCAGGAGGCTCTGAGAAGAGTGATACTTGGCGTTTCATGAGTCTAGATGGTGACGTTTTTTCTGTAGTCTCTCAAAAACTTGAAACACAAGAGCACACGTGTGGTGAATGGATTAAACTCTGTCTTTATCTGCTCTAACATAAGATGCAAACTTTGGCATATCTGGCTAACTAGCGCTAGCTTACTAGCTACAGTAACTTCACCTCCAGCCAAACTTGTTAAATCCCACTGTATCTGCATTTGTTGTGTGGGGGTTTGAGGAGGATGATGTGGGCTGATGATGTATCAAAGTGGGTTGACCATGATGCATCTCTCTCTGGCTCACGGTCTCAGGTCTTAGCTGGGTTAGCTTAGCACCCTTAGCTCTCTTAGATCCCGGCTGTCTTCCGTGATCATGGTCCGGCTGGGTCAAAGTCCACTGCACTTCCTTTTCCCACGTTAACGAGTGTATTTCTTTCATCTATCACGTAGATATACCTGTCGTATTCCACCATCCAACCAGTGTTTGCTGAGTTGCAAGCTAGCTTTAGCCTCAGTCTGTTAGCATTAACATTTTATCATGTACGCAGATGCTACCTAACTTTACATAACCTTTTTCACAGGGTTCTTGTTTAAAAATGAGCTTACATTAGCCGGCAATACCTTTGAAATCTGCTTGAGTCATTATTTTAGTTGACAAAACCCACCGTCATTAGCTAGAAATTAAAATATGCATTTGTTTACGCCTCTAAGGAATCACAGACCTCATGTTTCAACAATTACTCACAATTTCAATGTTAAATCTACCACCATTATCACTGTAAACTGCACAAATCCACTGTGAGAACAGAAAGTTTGGCAGGCGTAGCAACAGTAACTAAGGAGGGTGGTGTTTAGTGAAGGGTCAATTGAATGTTGCATTTTGTCAAATTTGAATGTGTGATGTACCATTAGTTTGTGTTTTAAACCTGCTGCTGGCATCACTGCCTGTTAGTTAAAAGTAGAACAGCACAGAGGCCAAAATAAAGTTTATGTATACATCAGACCGACATGTCAGGCTGCACTGCCTTTTGGGAGCCCGAAAACAAAGGAATTCCATAGGACAGCAAATTCTCATATTTTAGGAGCTAAAGCTAGCAGATGCTCGACACCTATGATTGAAAAATGTTTGATCGATCAAATTGCTGAAGTGATGTGAAGTTCATGCTGTAGCAGCCTCTCTACACTCAGCTCACCGATGTCGTTGGTCTTCCTGGGAACCAGCCGCCGTTCCAGGCGGACCATCTTGATGGCGTCCAGGCGGATCTCAAAGATGTTGTTGATGAGAGCCAGCAGGGGGGCAAGGGGGAACGCCGCCACAAATATGGTGGTGAAGCTGAACTGGACAACTGGAGGGGACAAAGATAAAGTCAGTCACATGGACATTGTTTTAAATACTTTCACTGAATATTCCGAGTTTTAATTTTGTAGGGCTGAACGATTTAAAAAAAATATTTAAGAGTGATTATTTTGGCTGATATTGTAGTTGCAATACTGATGATTTGCAGTATTGAAGTAAATGAAAATTCTCATTTTCATTGAAAAACATATTCAAGGTCTGATTTCGGTGGCAATATGTACCAAACAATGAACTGCAATGGTTTGTTGATTAATTGATTAATTGACAGCTATTAAATTACTTGGCAAGTATTTTGATAATCGATAAATCAGTTTGGATCTTTTTCTTTTTTTTCTTCTTTTCTTCTTCTTCTTCTTTTTTTTTTTAAAGAAAATTGTCCAAATTGTTTGATTTCACCTTCTTAAATGTGAATATTTTCTGGTTTCATCTTCCTCTCTGGCAGTAAACTGAATATCTTTGAGTTGTGGACAAAACAAGACATTTGAGTACGTCATCTTGGACTCTGGGAAACACTGATCAACATTTTCTGACATTTTATGGACCAAACAACTAATCAATTAATCATAAAAATGATTGACAGATTGTAGTGGTAAATTTAACAGAGGTACTTTCCTTACCCCTTTCACGCCTATCATAGTAGAAGGTATGTACTTGTGCTAGAGAGAAGCAGCTGCATGGTTGCCCCTCCCTAGAGGTAGTTAGTTTGTGCCAAAGATATGCAGCATTGATCAACTTACTTGTTTGTGGCATTTAGTTTGTGCCAAAGATATGCAACATCGATCAACCTAGTTGTTTTGTGCTTAAGAGATGCAGCACCAAGCAACCCTGCTATTCCAGGTATTTTGTTTGTGCCAGTGAACCACCGCAATGAGCACTGTGGTTGATACTTTGTAAGACACTTGGTCGAGTGGATGACACTCCATGAGAGTGACTGTAACTGTGACTGTAACTGTGGTGCTGAGAGTGTCAGGGGAAAGTCAAGGCCAGAACACTATGACCTTCAAATTGAGTTGTACTTTGTTTTTAAAAAAAAATGCATGATTGAACTACCTGAAGTAGATGACTGTACAGTAGATTGGAGTAGGAGAGAACAATACACCAAATGTGTTTGACAGAGATCTAAAATGATCAAGAGGAGGAGACTCCAAAATAGTATATAAACTGATGTATTGAACCCCTTTTTTTAGTCTAATCCCGGGATTGACTCAGGCTTGTTGATTTTTCTTTGTCAGAGAAGTCAATAAACCTTGTATGGCTGAACTTGCTACTCTCTCAGTGATTTTCTTATGATTTGAACTTTGACAAAAAGAATAAGAACTTAAGATTTTTAACAAAGATTGATAAGGTGTTGTGGCATTGAGCCCAGACCTTACTGGTCTATCATCTGAGGCTTTTTGACACGACAAGATTAATTGATAATGAGAATAATCATTAGTTGCAGCCCTACAAAGATGTTTTCTTAGGTCTATAGAATGTGCAGGTCAGCAAATCTCTGCAGCACCACAATAATTTTACAAACAAAAATTAGGTTTTATCAAATATTGCACCTCTTGCGATTTGAAAATTGCAGAAGACCATATTGTGATTTCAATAAAATTTAGATTAATTGTTCGGCCCTACTCTGAGGGCTGAACTCTGGTGCATTCTGGTGCAAAAACTTTTTACATACAGCTGTATGATGCTGCAGTGCTAGATGTTGAAGTTGAGACATTAAATGCAACCCAGGAGGTCCAGTTTGAGTTGCAGATATTTGGATTTGAAGGTTTATCAGACACCAAAACACTGAAAAGATGTTTATGATACTGACAGCCACATTTTATCTTCCATCCTGGTAAACAGTAGAAACACAGCGCTCAGGTTACAAAATACCAGGACTGTGAGGCTGCATGCGTTTGACTGTGCTGGATGACGGCCAGTTCAAGATAATAGAATATAGAGATAAATGGATAAAGAGATAATCTGATACATGCTGGGCAGGCAGTTTATTTTTGGTTTCACTGGGCAAAAGCTCCATAATAACCTGAATTACACTATAAGAACAGTGTAATTCAATCCCCCTCTTGGCTGTTTTCAGGTTTTAAAAAGGCCTGTTGCACACCACTGCACACTGCTGCACACTGTTTGGAGTTTGGTGTAATCTGTAGCAAATCGTTTCACACCATTTTCAGACTGAACATGCCCAAGAAGTGAGAGCAGTGCTTACAGAGGTAAAAAATAGACCAGTCCTCGATCATAGATGATTTATGTGAGGTGTGCATGGCCCTTTTACACCGGAATGGGTCTTTTTTTGTGGCAGACTCGTTTTGGCATTTCTCAGTCAGGTACTGTCAGGTAGTGCTATAGATAGTAAACAGTGACTACAGAATCCTCCAGCAGTCACAATTCTCCTGTATTTCTCCCAATTTATGATAAATTTGTCCCTTTTTCATTGACAACCTGTTTGTGTGTAAGCCCTATGACCTAAAGGTTCTTCTTAATCCATGCTTGTGCATCCTCCTCCTCAGTGAGTGATATATGGAGAGAGAAACAGAGTACCAATTTCAAACATTCTGGAAAGAATAGTTCCTGTTTTATACATGAAGTTTTAAAGGAAAGGGGCACAGTTCAGAGAGCAGCTGAACTAATATACCAAAACAAATGTGATCAAATTTGAAATTGGGCTACATCAGAATAATGCTGTGGTCCCATTGGGCCTTATGCAAGAACCATGAACACATTTGTTCTTAAGTGGTGTGTACAAGTGATTTAAGAGAACTTGTTGCATTCACCAATTCCCTCGTATTTTGAATTTTCTTTCAGATACAAATACAATTTATGAGGTCCAGACCTGTCGTAGAGTCATGTGCAGTCAGTCTGCTGGTATACAAACCAGTGTCTCGCTACTGACTGTATTTCATTAGTCTGAAGACATCTGAGTTTGAATAATAAATTACACTTTGTAATTATATCGACATTATCCTGTTTGACTACATTTCCAATTATAATATAATTGTAAATTTACAGTTTATTATTATATAGAATTATAACGTTTCTCATCATTAATTTAATTCTGCAGTAACCTACTGTCAGGTGTACTGGCTGTATATCTTCACATGCAGGTTTATGTAGTTTTGTTATTTTCATGTTTAAACGTCACCAGAATACAGGAAACAAAGTTTTCTGGGAGAGAACGCTCAAACACCCCGCTTTGGTATCCTCCCTATTTTTAAAGTCTTAAGGCAAGTATGACTAATGGTGCAGACACACCAAATCTGCTGACATATGTCAAGTCAACGGATCCAATTCATTTTCTATGGAGAGGAGTAGATCCGGCTGCACAATGCATGATGGGTATGGCACGGCAGGTTGACAGACCATTTGTCAGAATCGGCATAATCACGACTAGACCTCTACTCTGATTTATTTAGGTCCATCCAATGCAACATAGCAGTCTCACTAAAGTCCAATCAAACTGTCAAACTAGGCAGTTCTGATCAAATATTACATTACATTGCCTATTTCTCACCTAAAATGCAGAAACATATTTTAGTGACGGTTTACATGAAAAATGAGAACAATTGTGATCTGGCTGCCATGTTGAAAAGATCTGTGCCACAATCAAGCAAGGAGGGTGGGGTGTTCAACTTTAGTGTGTCTGCACTAAGACTAACTGTAGTGCTGAAAATTCTTAGTCAGGATACCATCCACCTTCAGACCAGTGAGCTGGGTTTTCAGCTCTGAGGTCAGAGGGACACACCCACCCCCATGTGGACATACCCATCTCCAGGAACTCATTGAACAGGCTGAAGGCGTCCGTGTTGGCCAGGTGGTAGTTACGCAGCCAGTCCCGAAGTTTGCAGATGTCACACGGTTCAACATGCCCGTTCTCATCACGGCAAGTCTTCCTGTAGCAGTGTCCACACTTCCTCTGCAGCTTCTTGGCAGTGTTTCTGCTCAGACAGCTCTTCAACCAGCTGGAAGACACAACAGCCTCACATGAGTGCAGAGTCGGACATGTTTACTGACACTGAACTGGACATGAACCCATCACCTGTCCTGCCTGACAGGAGAGGTTGGACGAAAACACTCACGGCACAGTGAACTCAAAGATGTTGTTGAGAGTCTGTTTGAGCAGCATGATGATGGCCATCTGGATGAACAGGTCTGTCAGACAACCACTCGGATGGCACTACAACACACACACAACACAGGGAAGGGTTAACACTGCGGAGCAGACATGCTGAATGACTGATTCAGTGAATGTCCTCACCTCCTCCAGTCTCCATCCAGCGATACGCACATAGTTTCCTGGGTGGCCGTTAATCCTTATACAAGATAACATCAAATTCAAGTCAGCATCTCAACAGACAGTTACACACAGACTGACTGTTACAGACACTCAGTTACTGACATACAGAAGGAGTACCTGCCCAGGAAGAAGGCCACATAGAAGAGTGAGGAGAAGAGAGTGAAGAACTGGAAGGTGAACATCTTGACTGTGAAGTTTCTCTCTGTGGCAGCGAATGAATTGGTCTTCTCTGAAAACACACAAACACACATTCATGTTCTGGTGAGATATTTAACAAAATGTGTTGGAATATTTGATTTGGTCCAAATTTATTAATAGAACTGTATTTATATATTTTAAAGGAGAAATGTCACCAACATCAACTCAGTTCAACCATAGATTGTATATTAAACAGGATTACAGCTTATTTAATATACTGTATATGGCTCCAACTCACTATTTGGTCTGCTGGACTCATTTTTGCATGTGCAATGGCTACATATTGTTAGTTTAACTAGTCAGTAAATCAGTCTTTTTCTATATCTTTGTATATGTATTGCATTTGTATACTTGGTAGTATCTCAAGTACAACATACTGAATATAACTTGTCCTATTTTGTTCTCACCTATCTCACACAGCTTGAGGGAGACCCATCTGTTTACCTGCAGGTGGTGATAAAAGAGACAGACAGAGAGACAGGAGAGATTTTAGACTTATTACATTGTTAGCAGAGAGACTTTTGTAACAGCAGGAATCTGTGTGGTCACAGATTTGTCAACTGCTCTTCCAGAAGAGTGTTGTTCCTGTTCCCTCAGTAGATAGATGATTTATTGTTCTCTGATAAAGGAAATGTGTCATCACAGCCTGTACACACAAGAACACTTAAGGAACACTACAAAAACAGCCAGAATATACAGAATACAGTACAGAAACTTGACAGAAACATAGACAGGACAGGACAAGACGCTGATGTTGACATGGACGAGTACAGACTGTGCTGTCACAGCATGCTGCATGTCACTGTCAGAGCTTTTGTGACAAATGACATCATCAGTGAGATGCATCTCTGGGGGAAACAAACCCTACTAACCTTAATCCTGGAAAACAAACCAGAAATACTGAGATAAATACGTGACGTTTTTGTGCCTTGAACTGCACAAACAGGCTCTTCTTCTGATTTAAATTTTTCTGTACCTTCATCATCATGAATCATGTATAAAATTAGTCTATTATTGATGCTGATTCATGTATGAGGGTGATACAACACTAATTCACTTTAATAACTAGAATTACTGCCTCACGCGTTGTATGTAGAAGTTGCGTGTAATAAAGATTTGAGATGTGTTGACATCTGCAGGGTATGCATGCAGCTTGACATGACAGTTTCATAACAGCAAGAAGTTTGAGACATTTGGGAACTGCTGACAGAGCTCTGTTCATGATCCTGTGTGGCTGAAATCCTTTACAGACACAGTGTGTTATGAGTAAAGTGTTGCCTGTTTGCTCTATAGTGTAACACATATCTATGTTTAGTATATCAGTCCCTCCAGAAAGTTGCAATGTTGCAATTTTGTCTTTTCCATAAATTTGACCAATGTACTATTGTAGTTTCCATCAATCACAGTGTTCCCCCACACTAAAATCATACATGTATGTCTCAATTATCCCACTCAATGTTTTATTATTTACTATGTTTAGGATTTTTTGTTTGTTTTATTTGTTTGTTTTTTTAATTTTGTCATGGGTACTGAAGAGATTCTGAACATATAACACACACACACACACACACACACATATATATATATATATATATATATATACACACACACACACACACACATGTGTGTATATTAACATGTAATGTTAATAATATAACATCCAGGTTGAGGGAGATTCTGTGCTTTTGACTTGTGCAGCAGGCAAACAGCAGCTATTTTATACAGATATGTTATGGTTATTTCACAATGATGTTAAAAAAAGAGGCTGTTGATGTTTTGTGACTCACTGTTCATTTGTCACTATCTGTTGAGTGAACTTTCACCTCTGGGTTGTTATCACTGGATTGTGTGTCATATTACTTAACCAACGCAACTGATATGCATCAAAGGTGTCATGTGGTTGAAAAAACAGGATATACCAGGATGATTGACGCACACAAATTCACCTCTAGACAGTAATTTGGCTGGCTTTCAGCAAGTTGATTTATTACTGAGTACTAAAAATGTCTATATGAATCTATCATGGTCATTAGCACGTAAAACACACCCACACTGGACTGAACGCCACCTCCATCCATGGCAGGACAGTTAATCAGGTGAGCAGCTGCAGCGTGAGGGTCCAGGATGCAGGTGTACGTACCCGGGTCATGATCTGAATGGTGACGTAGTGCAGCACGGCTCCCAGCATCACAGCCACAGTGTTGGCGTGGTCGCTGATAAAGTCCCAGCTGGCCTCAGACATCAGCGGGGCAGCTACCACTCGGAACACCACCAGGGCATGAGCGAGACCGATGATGAGCATCAGCTGGAACAAAAACAAACGCACAGAAAGGTCGTGTCTCCTTCCTACTGACATTACAACACACACAGTCTGCTGCAGTCCACGCAGACTTCTATCACTCAGGTCTCACTCCATTTTCTCTTCATCTTATCTCAAGGTTTTTTTTATTTTTAATGAATGAATGAATGAATGAATGAATTTTATCGATTTATTAATTATACTCATGATAAAGGTGCAGTATATCATTCTGTTCAAAGGACTTCTTCACCCATTCACACACACACGATGGCAGTGAGCAACTCAGGATTTATTTTATTTACCTTGTATTATTATTATTATAATTTTTCTAATTTACTTTACATTTAAAACCCTGCGTGGCCTGGCCTCAGAAAACATATCTCAGCTGTTGTCCCCCACAAACCAGAGCACAGCCTCAGATCAACAGGAACCTGTTGACTGTTCCCACCCTACCTTTAAGTGTTTGCTGTCAGAGCTCCTCAACTGTGGAACGACCTGTCACTACATCAGTGTCTTCTTTTAATTTACTTTTGAAAACTTTTTTTTAATCAAAAGCCTATCTTTTTTTTTTGCTTAATTTTAGTCCTTAACTATTGAGTAACACTGTACTTCATTCTTGAAGTTGCATTTAGATCTTTCCTCGCTTAATGTATTTTAAGTTTTAAAGTATCTGATGTTTTCATCATCATCTCATCCATTGTTTGTGTTTCATTCCTCTTTTATTCCTTATGCCTGCCTGTTTGTTCATACATTCCTGTGTATTTGATTTTTATGTGTAAACCACGATATAACCTTACTTTTGATACGTGCTATACAAAAATACATTATTAATCATTATTATTATTATTATAATTATGAATGATCATTATTATTATTATTATAAGCATTAGGGGTGCAACAGATCACATAACTCATGGTTTGGATCATATCAAAGTTTTGAGTCATGGATTGGATGTTTTTTTGGATCAATTAAAAAAAGTGATAAAAGGCTCTGGAGTCTCTCTGTCTGTAGTCATCACCATAGTCATAGTAAATACTGTATAACAATAATAATGATAAAAATAATAATAATGTATACTGTATAATGTAATACTACACTGTATTATAGTTTACCATAATAGACAATGTGTATTTTGGTGTGTATATATATCATCACAATATCTCTACACATTATATACACACTATAAAGTATAATAATCATACAGTCAAGTCTCACTCAACATGTCACAAGTAACCAATCAACACTGCAGACAGCTCCTGTGAGTAGCAACTGACTGTTTTTCCTCACCGCTGTTGCCAAAGTGCTTGCTCATGTGGGAATTGTTTCAATTGTTGGATGTAAATATAATTAATTATTGAGTGTGATCTAGACCTACTCTATATGTAAAGTGTCTTGAGGCAACTTTGTTGTGAATTGGCGCTATATAAATAAAATTTGACTTGACTTGACTTTGACTTGAAAGCAGCCGAAGTTAAAATAAACATCACAGTCTTATGATCTGTGACAAGCCTGTCCAATTTCTCAGTGACCCATATGGGCCAACGGCAATCCACTGCACCTCTAATTACCTTGCAGCATGATAGCCTTGCAATTTGGGGTTCAGTGTCTCGCCCAGGGACACTTCGACATAAGAACAGGAGGAGGCGAGGATCAAACCTTGTGATCAGTGACGACGTGCTCTACCTCCTGAGCCACAGCCGCCCCTCGATCCCAAATCATGTTTGTCTGACAATAATATGTTACAGTGCAGTTTCACGAAGATTAAACTGATGTTTTGCGTGTAAATCTGTTTCATTTTGGCAGGTGAACAATGTCAGTAGTTAGTGAAGATTCCTGTGACAGTCAGTAATCAGTGATCTAAACAGATCTCCTGTCAGGGAGATAATATTCCACAGAAACATTTTTGTACTGAACACCAATCAGGTAGCTGCAGCCCACGCTGCTTAACACACCCACTGAACTCCATTAACAACACTCTTAATTTTCAGTCTTGCACTACAAACATGTGAGTGGTCTCTCTATCTGTGTGTGTGTGTGTGTGTGTCTTACCATGAGTGTTACCAGAATGAGGACGACCGTGCTGCGCAGGTAAGAGTGTCTGAACTGTTTAGGTTTACAGTTTGCATCATTGACTATTTCCAGAATCAGTTCCTCCTGTCAACACACACACACACACACACACACACACACACAAGGATGACAGTCAACACACACATTAAAGGCATATTACGAAGACTTTTGTGTCCAGGAATCATGAGCTGTACCAAGCAGAGGACTTTCTCTGAAAAAAAAAAGTTTGGTATGATTGTAAATATTGGAGGTGATCATCAATTGATTAGACCAAAACCTGCAACAACAAACTTGTTTGTATTGTCAGTTAATGATATAATATGATAAGCTGTTGCTATATATACACCAATGAAGACAGTGAGATGTGCGTAAAAGCCCCAGAACAAAGCAGGTTCGTAAACCTTGAGTTAAGATGTTTCCAAGGTCAAGAATGATGGCACCAAATTTAGCTCAGTGGAATGTAAACAAAAGCATGTTTACATGAATGTTCCTGGCTGCTACAAGGACCCACCCCATCTCCATTTTGGTCTTTCAGACCACATTTCCTCATCACCAAATGTGTTCATGAGGTGGTGCAAACAAAGACATTAAAATCATTCCCCAACCAGGAAGTCTGGATAAATAGAGAGGTGAGGGCTCTATCCAAAACCAAAACAGTTGCCTTTCAGTCATGTGACAAGGAAGCTCACAGCACTACCAGAACAAATCTGACAGCTGCCATTATGGAGGCAAAGTGCTGGTATCAGCAGAGGCTGGAGAGAGACCTCAACACCAGCAACACCAAAGATATGTGGCAAAGGATCTAGAACATCACAGGTTACAAAAACAAGGGGCATATTACCAGAGCTAAATACATTTTATGCTCACTTCAATCTCCTCAACAAAGAGTCAGCTGTAAAATCTACTCCACCTCCACAGGATCTGCCTCTGTCAGATTCTACAGAGGACATGAGAAAAATCCTGTAGACAGTGAAGAGAAGAAGAGTAAAGCTGCTGTGCCTGATAACATTTTGAATTCAGAACCAACAGATCCACAGAGGATGCCATCACTGTCCACTGTTTGTTGATTTCAGATCAGCATTCAACAATCTCCCCCATGAAGCTAATTGGCAAACTGAATACTCTGGGCCCGAGTACCTGATATTGGACTTCCTCACAAATAGCCCCCTGACAGTTTAGATTGACCGTCTTGCCTCCTCACTGTGGTGCTCAACACCAGAGCCCCACAGGGCTGTGAGCTCAGAGCCCTCCTGTTCAGGCTGTACACCCATGACTGCAGCATCTGGCTGTTTGCAGATGACACCACCGTCATCAGCCAGGTTTCAAACAAAGCTTAGACATCAAATCAGGAAGAAATCATCAGTCTTGCAGAGTGGTGCACAGAAAACGACCTACTGCTCAACGCCAGAAAATCCAAGGAGCTGATTGTTGATTTTAGAAAAAAAGGAGGCAAAGGCGCACACTCCTGTCTACATCAGTGGAGCTGAGGTGATTCCTAATATCTGTAATTAATTCTTGGTTTGCCATTCCTGTGGTGCAACACAACATTTCAGATAACTACAGGATCTAGGCCCACATGCAGATTTGTCTTTAGTTAAAGACACAGTGTGATCAGTGAGTTAGGCAGAAAGCAGTACCTCCTCCTCACACCAGTCATAGACCTTCCACTCAGAAACATGTCTGGCTCTGTGTCTCTTCCACAGCTCCAGGAACAGAGTGGCTGAAAACACACAGAGACACAGTTAAAGAGGAAATCACAATATCACAACACATCAGATTAGATCAGGTCAGACACTCACCCCAGATTGCCATGAACATAGCGAAAGCCACAGTGCCCTCATTGTCAAACAGATGGCTGACCTGTGTGGACACAAACACATCATGTATCCCATAATGACTTAAAATCATACATCTGTTACCACACAAACACAGAGTATGTTTGTGTCTGAAGTGCTGATTTACCTCTTCATCACTCAAATATCAAATATAAAGCCTGCTAACTGGGAGCTTGTTTTTTTGCTTTTAATTTTCTTTTATGGAATTTAACACATTAAATGCAAACATTAACAATGTAAAAAATCTTGTATATATTATCCCCAATGTTATCGAAAATAAATAAAGGAAATGAAATAAATATAAATAAAATAAAAATCTCAGCAGTACATAATTCCCAAACAGCTTAAACTCATTCAAAATTATAAGTTCCAAAAAGTTGCCGCCACAAGTGAGCAAAATTCTCGTCTTTCATTTTCACAATAGAAGTTAGTCTCTCCAAAACTAGACAGGATGTCAGTTCCTTTATCCACATTCCTGTAGAAGGTGTATCCATGCTCTTCCATAATAGTGCAGTTATCCCACTGGCTTGTAAAAGTCCAAAGTCACTGAGCAGTGAGTGCTGCAGAGTTGCTGCAGAGTTACTGCAAAGTCCTCAGGGTATATTCACAATACACAGAGTTTGGCTCACAGAGGAATTTCCTTTCCAATTATGAGGCTAATACATGAAACAAATGGTTCCCAAACGGTGTGCCGAGGCATGCTGGTGTGCCGTGAGACAACTTGTGCTGTGTTGTGGGATTTTGTTTACCTTGCAAGGCAGCTGGATTCTTCAGATCACGAGATCACACAAGTATCCATCTTGCCAGGCTCTGAGCTATCTGTTTATGTCTGCACCAGAGGACTTGGGCTGAAGTTACCCCATGTTAGACATGACAGATGGCTCATCCAAGTGTTTTTTTTTTTTTTTGAAAGTGCGTGCCCTTTGGATGCCTACCCAGATGTTCTGCTGAACAAACCATCTGGCGTGTCAGGTTAGGATTTTGAATTAAAAAACTTATGAATAAAGTTTTAATTCACTGTATCAGTAGTTTGTATGCACTCCTTCCTTGATACAGAGCAAAATTCTATACCCTAAAAAATCCTTTCAAAACCTTCACAACAAACTGAATTTTGGCATTTAGGCAGTTATCACATGGTTGTATTTTAATTATTTGGCGCTCTCTAGAATGTACAGCACTTTGATAAACCTCGGTTGTTTTAAATGTGCTATATAAAGAAATTTGACCTTGACCTTGTAATTATTAGTGTGACACATCAAAGGCCCTGATTGATTGGCGCCTTATTTTTTTCCTCCACTCACACTACCTCCAGTTGGCTAGTATACTCATTGCCTCCACTGGTTATAGAAGCTATTTTGCATGGACATGAATACAGGTGTGCCTTGAGATCCTGGCTTACCTTTTGGTGTGCCTTGGGTACAAAAAGTTTAAAAACCACTACAAAAAAAATGACATTCTCCCAGAATTGTTGTAGGTTTATATACTCCCACAATCCATGAATTAATGTACCTTTTTCCTCTCTGCACTTTGACTTAACTTGTTGGGTGTAAAACAGGTTTGTATTAACCATTAGTATTGTACTAACTTAAATGTTGTGTTAACAGACTGAATTAGGGCCTTAAAAAGCCATTCCTCAGTCTAGTTGATAAAATGTCCTCCTTTAGATTTATCCTCCATTTATACCTCCATGCTTTATGGAAGATGAATCTTTTGAATATGTTAACAATAACTCATAAAACAAAAAGAAATTACCTTTACCATTTATGTGGTATACAGTCACTTCCTCAATGGAGAACAGTATAGAATAGTATGAGTATATTCGTATTTCTCACACAGTTGAATATATGACAGCAGATTATCTTCCACATATAGATCCTAGTGTTGAAAACCACCGTGTGCTCTCTGCGGTATTAAACAACTGTTTCCCCTTATGGAGAAAACCATGAAAATGCAGTTGTGTCGTGTGCTTTCTAACAAGAGGGTTCTTTGTTTGCCCAGATTTTTAACCTTTGCTAAATATGGATAAAGCTTAACAGGGTTAAGCCCTTGTTACTCAGTGACCGAGAAATATTTGGAACAACCTGCTTATGTCAGCTGGTTTGTGGTAAATTCAATGACCCATCTCATTTCCAAGCATATATTAGCAGCTGAAGCTTGGCACTGCAAGCCTGTCCAGCTTTAGATTTACCCACATGCTAAAGTTACAGTGAGACTGTTACTGACACATCCAAACATGTGACCTGAGATAGTGTTATATTTAACAAACTCACTGGTTAGTCCTCACCCTCAAAAATAAAAAACTCTATTTCAAAACATGAATAAAGCACAAATCTAACCTTCATGTGGTTCATTTCAGTATGTTTTCTATATGCAGACATGTTTATGTTAGAACAAAATTAAAATTTTCATAATACAATACAGTATTTTCCTTATAATCTTTCTAGATATAATATTATATTATTTCTAGATATATAGTTACATTAGGGCTAGCTTGCTACTCTGCAATATAAGAACAATGCCATTCCTTTTTTTTCTAGGGGCCAACAGCTCATGTTTCCCTCCCTAACAGTCAGTGCAGCATCACAAGCTGTAACAGGTTAAATTAAGAGTGGAACAACAAGCATTATATCTATATTAAAAGGCAGATACTTAAGTAATGTAGTGAAAAAGATTGCAGTAAAGTAATTAAACATAACTTAGGCATTTCTGCAGTCTGAAAAAGGTGTAGGCTGAAGCTACAGCTTATAACACCTACCATTTTAACAGCACATCATATTTAACAGTAAACAACAAACCAGAGCAGGCAAACAACTTTAAAAAAAAAATCAGTTTAAGTGTGCACTGTATTTCTAATATTTTCACTGCTTTACCTTGCTGTCAGACAGACTCTAAGATTCTAAGACCATATCTAGTTTCATATCACCATATTGATACAATATCAATATATTGTGCAGCCCAACACCAAAATCACACAATAACACAAATAAATAAACTGATGTAGGCAGTAGTAGAGCAGCAACTCCTGTGTTCTGTGGGGTTAAATCAAACTGTTTATATGTTTTTTCAGGTGTTTCATTGTGGACAGAAGTATTACTACTGAACTACTACTACTACTACACACCTGGAGAAACCATCAGTGTGGACACAAATCGTCTTCACACAAAAAGAGCATGTTCAAATGTAGAAAATGTAGTAATATAATATGAGTCAGGAGTAGTTTGGTGTTACAGACCATTAGAAGTGAGTAATAAATGACTCCCAACAGCTGGTTGAAGGATTCAGATGAACAGAATAAAGAGACAGAGATGAGAAGAGTTCACCTTAGCGTAGGTACATGTGTCTGACAGCAGCCACGCGTTACACCTCTTATCACATCGAGGACACATGGTGATGTTGGACTCACACACTTCTTTACTGAGGACACACATAGAGACAAAGATTAAAGGGTTAATGGAAATAAAAGGTTTAGCTGCTGCTGCTTTTCTGTACAAACATGACTAACAGGAAGAGCTGGCTTCTCATTGCTCTCCTGAGGTCCAGTGTAAGAAATTGGCGCTTATCAAATAAAGGCATGTTGGGGAGGCAGAAGTCGAGACACAATGGGCCTCAAGCAAGAGCCTGTCCTTACAAACAGACTTGTTCTTTTGTAGCATGAACAGCCTTTCAGATCATCTGTGGCCTTCACCAATTTTCTCATATTCCAAACTGTCAGGTCTGGAAATATTGTAAATTTCATTTGTACAATGGACAGTCTGATTTCCTCCACAGGGGGAAAATACTTCAGAATCAGGGCGTCTTCATCTGAATATATTAAGAATTTAAATATAATACAGAATTTAACAAAAATATTTTTAAAAATATATAAAAAAAATAAACAACTAAAACAAACAAAATGCAAAATAATATTCTCTTCACCAGATCAACGTCATAATGGCTACTAATTTACTGAATGTTTTTTTTTAAATATTTTTTTGTTATTTTATTTTATAGCATATTTTAGTACAGAAGTTTACAGTAGTTGCTACATAAATCCTCCCCCTCTGACAGCTGTCTTAGGCCTGATCCTATTGTATCCCTCGCCCCTACCAGTTAGCCCAACCCCTCTGTTCACGCACAGTCACACTTATTGGTAGGGGTGTCTCAATTCTTGTTGGAACTGAGGCGTAGGGCGAAGTGCTACAGTTATCAAGGCCTTCACGTGAAGATTTTTCAGAGGCAAACTTCAAACAGAGGGGTATGAGAAATTTCCCAGAATTTTTTGCAAATCACCAGCAAGATGGCTGCGCATGAGACGCAAGCGGCCAAAGAAACTCACAAATGTAAGTGAATGTTCTCATTCGTCCAGGTCATGGTAATCTCAGGAAAGATTAAATCAAAAGTAACTGGACTTGTTTAAAAGTCTTTTCTGAAGACATTTCCCCTCTCATCCAAGAAGCTTCATCAGTTGGACAGGCATGAACTGATGAAGCTTCTTGGATGAGAGGGGAAATGTCTTCAGAAAAGACTTTTAAACAAGTCCAGTTGCTTTCGATTTAATCTTTCCTGAGATCACAAATGTAAGCATTTTCTCCATTACAAAATATTTGAAAATTATGATAACCATTGTATTGTCTTAGTTTAATGTTCTTCCAATGTGCTATGGTCCTTTTCTTCATAAAAAGAACCAAAAAAACAAACATTGCTAGTAGTATGCTGATGTCTCAGTAACATTAGCTATCTAACGTTAACGTTACGTGTTTAATAACTGATTTGTGTTTGACAATCCTGCATTTGGACATATTTTCATGTTGCATCCCCATGTTGTTTCACCTCCTCTATACAGATAAATTTGTCTTACTCTTTAGACCATTTACCACATTATATTAACGTCTGAAACTCACATCAGAGGATTGGTGTTGAAGAAGGCAAGTCCATACAGGAACACTACAACACCCAGAGCAGCAGCTGGAACCAGCAGTCTGGTGTACCAGCCCAGCCACAGGTAGTACAGAGCCACCTTCTCTCCAAAGTAACACCTGCAGGGAGGAAACACGCAGGAAGACATCTTGTGACACACAAACACACCAGCGACTATAAAAAGTGTTAAGTCACCTTTTTATGATTTATGGTTTTACAGTGTTGAATCACAGAAGAGTGGTTTCCTTTTTTTGAAAGGAAAGATTCACATGACATCTGAGTCAGTGTTACCCAGAAGGTTGTGGGCCTGATGAAACCAAAATTAAACTTTTTGACCATTGTGCTATGGTCTAACCATAAATCAGAACAGTCCCAGAGGATAACCCTGCTGCTGTCTGGAAGACGACTAATTTACGGCTAACCCTAACCCCTAACCCTAACGCCTTTGAATGTTTTCAAAACAACAATGTTACAACCCCAGTCTCTGTCTGGACCTCTTCAGGACAGAGACAGTGTCAGAGTCTGTGGAAAGACTTCAATAAGCATGAGGCTGATACAGACCCTGGTCCAGATTCTGATCCACACTAGAACTGCTATGCTATGGACTAGACATGGTTTATGTCTCTATTCATCTTGTCTTTTATATTCTTACTTAATGCAGATGATTGATTTCTCACTCCAAGTTTCTGTCAGAGACTGATTTCCAGTGATTCAACACTGTTAAACAATGAATTTTAACAAAGTGCAAGAGAAGTGAAAACTTTTTACAGCAAACACACAGACACATCTACACATCTAATCTCATAGCACTTCTTCAGTTTGACTCTATTTCTGAGTGTATATTCTGAAATTGTATTTTTATAATCTGCATGAACCGACCTGTGCATCTGACTACACCAGGGTTTTTTAAAAGTCTGACACGGTGCATCCATGTCACAGACTAGTTCTATTAGTGTGGAATATAATGTCTCTGGTGGGGAAAGTACCAGTATTAATATGGGAAGTGGAGTGTTACCAACTAGACAAGGTTGGGCTCACCTTCATGCATAGTACTGGGTCTGGAACCAAACTCCTTGCTTAGCCTGCTGCCCCCATGACTGGGCGGCAGATTTGTTGGATTAGCTATTAGCAGTCAATTGCAGTGTACACATGGATGTACAAACAACTATTACTGGATTACTTTGATTCTATAGAAAAGCTTCTAAGATAAGTTTTGTATGATTTGTAAGTGGAACTGTCTATGTTTACACTCGATATACATCAGAGATAATGATATATTCTGAAAGTGCAGGTGCAGTTTTTGGCAATAAATTGCAGCAATCAGACACCAAGGAAACAGTGTGTCACAGCCACTGCTGCAGCTCCAGCTGCTAACACCTGCAAGCATCAGTCCCTTTCACGTCACAAAGTATCTTCAGTTTGAAAACCTCTGGTCTAAACAAATGCAACAGGTCTACATGCAACTGTCCTTCATCCATTATGTTAACATCCTTAACAATGTCATGCAAACAGAGAGTTACACACAGATACAGACAGACAGGCACAAGCTGTTTTCACATATGCACTCCGAACACTGTCCTGAGAATCAGGTCGGGATATCGCCTGAATGTTTCCATCACATATGCAGCACACAACAGGAGATTGTCCACGTCAGATGTGTTCTCACATGTTAGAAATAATTTGTATGATGACTGTTTTTTATGTCGATATCAGTGCAAACCAGGTCTCAAAAACAGCTCATTGTGCTGGAAGCGGAGATGGTTGATGGGTGATAGACACTGAGATCAGCGTGACTACAGTCTGCCTGCCCCGAAAATGATCAGTGAGGGAGTGGAAAGTGATACTGAGAGGCTGGCTAAAGGAAAGGAATCCCACCTCAACAGTCAGATCTCATCTTTCAGATTACAAAGGCAATGGGCGTGGGACATGAGGCATCTATTTATTATGCAATGATTTTTCACTAGACAGTCACTGTGTCTTAGCTGTTAAGTTAACTTGGTGGGCATTCTTGAACACTGATGTTACAAAGAGTTGGATGATATATGTGAAAACATTAGGAGGGTATCAAGAAACATCAAAATTAGATGAATCCAATTTAAGATTCTTTATCACTTATATTGGATCCCCTCTAGGCACCCACTGTGGGAAGCATAACGGGGGGAACGCAAATTATAAGAAACTAGAGGGATTATATTGTGAATGTGGACAGATCTTGAAGTACACACACCATGTTTTATGTAATTAATATTTACTTTCTTAATGGGACTGAGAATTACTCGGCTGATTGTGTATTAGATTATGGCACATGCAAATGTATGAATAATAATTTTATCTATTTGATATTTGGTTTTGTTTTCTTTTTATTATGTTTATTTGAATTAAATTTGATATTAGTGTCTTATTTTATCATTTTATACATATTGGAGTCGTTTGATTTGTCAATCAAAATGAGACAATGTTTTCATGAAAACTCAATAAAATACTAATTCCAAAAAGAGTGGAAAGTGATATGCAGGCAAACAGAGAAGACATGAAGCAGCTGCACGCTGTGCAACATCATCAGCAGACCATCTCTCTCACTCCAGACACTGAGCTGCTCTAGTCACACATGCCACTTTAGACTAGGGCAGAGTTTAATCCGGGCAGCTGATGTGGACATTTGTGTTCACACCTACAGCTCATCTGATGCCCAGACAAGTGCAGAGTTGTGCATGTGTGAAAGGAGTTAAACAGATACTGACAGACAGTTACAAATAGTTAAATACAGATACAGACACAGACTATTAAAGAAAGATATAGAGAGACAGACAGACAGACAGACAGACAGACAGAGTTACAGACAGACAGAGTTACAGACAGACAGAGAGTTACAGACTGACTTGACTTCGCTGACTGGTTGGCCTGTAAACAGACCTGACCATCGAGCCCATCTCTCCTTCAGCTTTTTCTGCTTCTTTTTCTGAGAATCATGAGAAAAATCAACATACACACATTAGCTTTTTATCCTGTATGCTCATACACAAAGAACACATGTAACATCAACATCACAACACCTGGCTGGAAGTGTATTTAAACATTTCAAGTGTTCACTTACACAGCTCTTATTTGTTCTCAACAGCAGAGAGAAATACTTATGCCTTTGCAACTTTTGTTTCATCACCTATTTAATGGGTCAGATTTAGAATACCCATGTGACTGTTATGTTTTTCATGACATGTTGGTGTTTGTTGAGTGTAGAAAACATCTCAATCACTTATCAGACTCTTTAAACTAAGGACTTAGCTGCGGACTTTTGCCCAGAGTCTCTGGTGTTACTTTTTTCCCCTACAGAGTCCAGTCATTGAGCCTTTTAGCTGTTTCAGTCAGAGCCGGTCGGCCCTATACACACACTACAAAAGTCGCGCAGGGCCCCACCTCCCCCTCATGTCAAAGCGGGTGTCAGTGTTTACAACTTTGATGAGAGGATGAAGCAGAACTAAAGAGAAAACAACATCCAGAGAGTGAACGAGGTGAAAAGTCATCAGGTAAACTGTTTCCTCCTCTTTAAGTTTGATATCATTCATTCACAGTAATGTTCAGTTGATGCTCCTCCTTCCCTCTGTCTGTCTGTCTGTCTGTCTGTCTGTCTGTCTCAGTCTGTCTGTCTCAGTCTGTCTGTCTGTCTGTCTGTCTCAGTCTGTCTGTCTGTCTGTCTGTCTGATGTGAGCTGTGCTGTCTGTCTGTCTGTGTCCTGCTTACAGACACATCCAGAGCTGCTCTGTGACTTTGTGTCTGACAGAAGTGGGAATGAAATACAACTATTCATCACGTTTGAGAGACAACGTTCAGCAGTGTTTATAATCTGTAGCTCAGAAAACCTAAACCAGATAACTGCGTCATGTGTGTATATGTTTTCATATGTGCATACACACTCTCCTGCAGCAGTCTCTGTGGAGACCAGTCTGTCTGTCTGTCTGTCTGATGTCCAGACAATATATGGACATGATGTTAGTTCTCCAACGTGGCCTGGAGTGTAAAAAGTATTCAGATTCTTTACTTTAGCAAAAGTACTAATATCAAAAGTTTGTAAATATTATCAGGTAAATGTACTAAAGTAAAAGTACTCATGTTGCAGTAAAATGTTCCCGTCAGTGTTTCTGGATTAATATTAATGTATTAATGTTACTGTTGTTTACTGCTGTAGATGTTTAAGGTTGAGCTCATTTGAACCACTTTATAGACCACTGTTGGCTGGTTTAATCTACAGCAGTGCATCATGGTCTATAAGACCATCACATGTCTGTAGCATCACTGTCCTGTGAGAACCTCGTATATCTAAAAAGTCAGAAAACAGCCTTTTTCAGCTTTGTGGATTAATTACCAGACATAAGATCTAAAGCTCAGTGTTATGTTTTAGTATTTTCTACATTTTATATATTTTAAAATTTCTTACTATGTGAATGTCACTTAAGTTTCTCTAAACGTATTCTTTTCAGTAAGTATTGTTTTTTGTGCTTCATTCTGTTCTATATAGATGTACTTATTCTTTGACCAATAGATGGATCAAACTGTGTTAAAGGAGGGAGGACTGTAGTGGGAGCACTGGACTGTCAGCTGTGACTGTGTGGTAGATGGTTTACATGGATCTCTGGTCAGTTAGGAGGGGCCCTTAGGAGAATTTTGCTTAGGGCCCTATGCAGGTCAGAACTGGCTCTGGTTTCAGTCAGAACTGAAGCTACTTCATGGTTTCATGTTTTAGTTTCTCTGTGTAAAGATGATACAAGGTGTGCTCAGTAGAGACGTCCTGAGACTGTTTACCAGGGCCGATCCAGACTTGTTCTAATGGATTGCTATCAGCTAAAATGAGCCCAGTCAAATGCAGATCTTTTCTTTACAGTAATGTTTGTTAATGGTGGCGGTTGGTGAACTTCCAGCAGTGAACATCCAGCATCCAGACACACAAGCTATGGCTTTCAAACAGTGCTAGAAGTTAATATTTACAGACACGACCTCCTGCAGTTTAAAGACTGACTCACCTCATGAAGGCAGAACATGGTTTCAAACACATCCTTCACCATCAGTTCCTCCAGGTTCTCTGATAGAATAGAACAGAACATATCTTCATGAAAGGCTGCTGTTTGTCCCCTATTACAACATACAACATATCCGTTCTATCGATTATCATGGCTGCCTATGTAACATTTGTGAGGATGATATGTAGTCATGTTTGCTGAAGGCCCACAGAGCCATTCTGATTCACCAACCACACTCACCTCCTGTGTTGATGAAGGTCTGATGAAGGATGAAATTGACGATTCGGATCCTGGAGAGAAAAATAGAAAATAAAAATTAAAGTGAAGAAACTGCAGGATCAGAATCAGAAGGCTTACATAACATGATGTGTTTTGCTTGTACTGGTGTTGGTATATGACATATATACATCTTATAGCCTATCTATAGACAGACAGATATCTATCTATCTACCTACCTACCTACATATCTATCCACCTACCTACCTACCTATCCATCTATAGTCAGTTCTTCTGTCCATAAGATCCCTTACAGCTTGGGCACAGTTGTGCTTCTATAATACAGCTGAAAAAAACATCTTTAAAATTTTAATCTTATGTTTTTTAAAGACCCTCTGGTATGAATTTCCTTTTACAAACTAGAGAATAAAGGAGTGGAAAAAACAGATGGAGGTGATGGAAAAACAGGTGACAGAGAGGAACAATCAGGTTGAGGAGAGGAACAAAGAGCTGAACTACGCTTTTAAGGAAAGAGACCGTCAGGAGGGAATTTCTGGTAATTACACATAAAGCTGTAGTGTTGTTCAATGAACCTGGTGACTTCCGTGTCAAAGAACATAAGGTTATTGTTGAAAACCACCTTTCAGAGACCAGCGGCTCCACCATCAGTGCTGCGCCTGTCGTTGCTTCATATGAAACACAATTACATAACGTCTGGGTTCTCCTCAAACAGCACAGCAACTGTTAGAACATTTCCCTGGAACTACCTGTACAGGTTTCACCATCATCTCTGACTGTGGTGTGTGTGTGTGTGTGAGTGTGTGTGTGTGTGTGTGTGTGTGTGTGTGTGCCACCCTATCTTGAAAACTGGGACAAATCATGTCCAACCAAAAAAACCTTTAAAAATTATTAATACCAATGCAGCCCTACAAAGGATAAAGGCAATATCTTCATTTTGTGTGAAAAATGAGTTATAATCATTTTTGTGATATTAAAGACATCCTTTATCACATGGACAAATATATTCTCTCAAATGTGTTTTATTTTGGAGAAAATAGAAATTACAGAAACTGCAAAAAAAAAAAAA
>JAJHUR010094499.1:17595-41312 GCA_027495735.1 Lutjanus campechanus | reverse complement strand
GGTATGCTCTCTCTCTCTCTCTCTCTCTCTCTCTCTCTCTCTCTCTCTCTCTCTTCTATGTCTTCTCTCTCTCTCTCTCTCTCTCTCTCTCTCTCACTCCCTATGTCTCTCTATGTCTCTCCCTCTCCCTCTCTCTTTTTCTCTCCTTTCCAATGCTTAGACTCTCTGGCCAGGAGGGGCGGGGGAGAGGAACACCTGTTGGGCGAGAGATATGCCGCAGCTCCAGAGGGCCTTACTGTGTTTTTGTAAAACTGCTGACTAAGCCACATGAACCTGTCGAGGGGGGGGGGGTATATACAGGTTTGTTGATTTTTCTTTGTTAAGAGAAGTCAATAAACTTTGCACTCTTCTGTGATTCTTTTTTGGCGTTGATGATTTTTTCCTTTTGTGTTTGAGATTTTTCCTTCACGATTTGAACTTGGAAACAGGGAGGAAAACTTGAAGATTTTGGTCACCGCACTTTTTTTAACGATAAGGTGTTGTGGCATCAAGCCCGGACCTTACTGGCCCATGATCTGAGGCTTTTTTTGACACAACACTACCCCACACCAAGAGTAAAGAAACCCTAAACAATTTTAGACTGGGCTTTGCAGTACTATGTATTGGTATTGACATTATATCCTAAATTATTATTGTTACTCTCAAAACATTTTTTAAATGCATGGATTTATAGTATATTCTTCAAAATGTTCCCCTAAAAGGCTAGGTCTCCAGACTCTGTATCATACTGCAGCATACGGTAGAAACCCAACCACTGTTTCTGTGTGTAAGCAGCACCGACGTGTAAATCGACTTCATCAAAAGCTGCATCTGATGCATATTTTTAATGGAAAACACTGATACATTAAACGTACAAATTTACATAATAGATTTTTTTAATTAAAGGGACAATTCAGATTTTTTTGTAGTAGGATTTAGGCATTTATTCATAGTCAGTGTGTTACCTACAGTAGATAAAACATGTTTTAGCGACCTAAAAAATCTATATAATTTTAAATGAATGTTATATATACAATATTTTCACTGCTTTACTATGCCTTCAGACACCAACGAACTAAATTGGCACAAACATTAATTTGACCTCAGAGAACATAGGATTTGCTGGTCTACCGGTGCTTCGATCTGTCAGTTTGTTTGTGTTACTGTGATTTCAGTTAATCCAAACTAACCCTGTCAAACACCAAAGTCATACAAACAAACTGACTGAGGCAGCAGTAGACCTGCAACTCTTGTGTTCTGTGAGGTAAAATTATTGATTTTTCCAGTTCACTGCTGAACTTCCCACACCGGTTCTCCAGCTAATTCTCCAAACTGGGGGTGTCGACCTTTACTGTAGGTAATACACTGAGTATTGTTAGGAACCTCATACAATCCTACTTCAAAGAATCCAAACTATCCTTTTAAAGTTTATGACAGTGAAACAAGACCCACTGAAGGATCAGACGGTCTAAGTTCCTTTTCAAAACAACATCAATAGTGTTAAAAGTAAGAAATGTGCAACCATGAAATAAAATGAGAGTATCTCGTCTGTTTAACACGGCGTATACGTGAGCCTTCTTCCTGGTTCTTATGGACCGATGAGAGATAATATTGTGAGTCTGGGTTCAGTGTCGGCCAAAGAGCTGGCCGTCCAGTTTGATGAGCTGTCGAAGGAACCCTCGGTTGGGGATAACACCCCGGTGCTCTTTCACAGCACAAATAGCCTCCACGAGGGTCAGATGCTGCTTCAGCATCAGGTAAGCCAGGACCAGGGTGGCAGAACGGCTCACTCCTACGTGACAGTGCACCAACACTTTGCCTGACAATGAAAGAAATGTTGAATTAATGATGAAACACACACCAAATCAAATTGGATTGACAAAGTCTCTCAGTTCTCATCGTCCTCTCACCTCCTCTGCTGAGAGCCCCGTGGATGAAGTTTGCTGCTGCCTGGAAGTTGACGCTCATGTCAAACTGAACGGAGTCATGAGCCTCTACGCCCAAGTAGGTGATCCTCATGCTCTCATAGATCTGCGGCTGTCCTCTGCGTTTACTGTGAGCTGCATTCAGGATGTGAGTGATTCCATGCAGGGACAGATCTGGCCCGTTCTCTGCACTCTCTCTGAAAAAAATATACGACAACTTTGTGCCTCCTAGGGAATCATTTGCATGCAATGTATTTCACAGTGATGGATTGATATTTGAAGTGCAATTTCAGGCACGTGAGTCAGAACATATCGAGAAACTTGACACACGCTTTCATGCCCTCCCTCGGTGGAAACTCTCGCATTGCTGAGCTGTAGTTTACGCAATGTGGCACGCAGCTTGTCGGATCTTAAGTTACTCATTCTGCATTTAAATCTGATTTATGATCCGTTCCTCTTTCACACAATGTGGACTGAAGCCAAGTGTAGAATTGGGTAATATTTGTAAAAAGGGCCCAGTCCACTCTGTCTGTCACAACACAATATCTGGAGAGCAGCAAACACAGCAAAAAGTTACAAGGCCTCACTTTTGTCAGCCAGTTAGTCGCCTATTATTTTCACAATTAATCGATTAGTCATTTAGATTATAAAATGTCATCAAGTATTTAATTAATCTCCATCTATTTTGATTATCAATTAATCAGTTTTAGTAATTTTGTAAGAAAAAAAAACTATAAAAATTCCTTGATTACAGCTTCTTAAATGTGAAATTTTTTTAGTTTCTTTACTCCTCTTTGACAGTAAACTGAATATCTTTGGGTTGGGGACAAAAAAAGACATTTGAGGACATCATCTTCTGACACTTTATAGACCAAAGAACTAACAGACAGATTAAAATAATCGTAAGTTGCCGCCCTACAGTTTCCTGATCATAAATAACAAAGAAAAGCAGCAAATCGTCACATTTAAGAGGCTGAAACCAGCAATTTTTTGACATTTCTACTTTAAAAATGGTTGAAACGATCATAAAAATAGTTGGCATCTTGTTTTAGTTCAATCAACTAATTAATTAATTAATTAATTAATCTTTGCTGCTCTATGGCCAGTCTTCATTTTTCTTTTACTATAAGAAGGAAATGAGTTACTTACTGGTCACCGATGTAAAGCCTTGGCCACACCTCATTTGCATGGCTGTTGATGACTTTGCCAGTAAACAGGAGTCTTTCCAACTCAAACACTGCTAAACCAGGCGAGCTGAGGTCAATCTCCACTTTCCGAGGAGGAGGTTTATCGTTCCAGGATGCAGGAAGTTTCAATGTATAGGACATTTTCTGTGCGGGGTGCAGGTGGACTGCAGAGGTGACACGGCAGCAGCTTTCCTTTAACTTGTGAGGCAACTTCTAGACGATTAAAAGTAGACTGTGCAAAAAGTCAAGGACAAAAAAAGGTAGCTGCTGTTTGCAGACACTTAATTTACAAAAAAAAAAGTTTGTCTTCCAGGAAGAAAAGCTGTGCAAAAAATATCTATTTCTTAGCAAGCTGTATGGAACCACTGCATCGAACTGTGCAGAACGAATGTCAACAGTCTCAGGCTTCTTCACCTCATATTTACTTTCGACAGGGTGTCATAAGTCCTGTCAGGCCATTTGACCCTCAAATTAAATCTAGCCTGTGTGCCTCGAGCCGTCGGGGGCCTGTGTTATGCTTTTGCATCAAAATAGCTGTCTATTTAAAGACCTGAATGCTGGGTGGCAGATGTAGGGAGTGTGAGGCCACGCAGCAGTTTCCACTGGACAGAAAAAAACCCAGGCAAGTTCTTATTACTGATTTTTTTTTTTTACATAAGTTTCTACTTCTTTTAAAGAACAAAATATGTGCATGTATCTGTAGAAAGTATCCACATAGGGCTAAATATTTCACCTTCATTATTTCCCTGCTTAAATTGTTTTGGGAGGGAGTTTTTCCTTACCAAATCGAAGGTCTAAGGACAGAAAGTGTCATCCATGGTACAGATTGTAAAGCCTCCTGATGCATTGATTTGATTTGATTCCTGATTTTGGGTGGTACAAATAAAATCTGACCTAACCTGAACTGACCTGACCTTAGATAAATGTGCTCTGTTAACTACATCTATATAAAATATAAAACAGTGAGAGAAAACAATAAAATTCATGTGATCACAGGGTAAAAAATATACTGACATTTAATTATTTCTCTGCTATTTTCTCACTTGTAATAATTCCAATATTTATCAGGCAAAGATTCCCATCTTGTGTTGGAAACATGCATTACATCTGAAACTGTACAGTTGTGCTCCATTAAAACAGAAACTTACCAGCACAGGAAAATGAACACATATGACAGATGTTTGTTTTTTTTCATGCAAAGCTTGTGATCTTATTTTTATTTATTTTTTTCCTAGTCTTATAAAATCATCCCCTGAAATATGGCACTCTTTTTTTTCTGAATCAACACATCAAGAATGATTGAAAACAAAAAGACTTCCTCTACACAAGAGAACAGATTGTGGTGCAAATCTGGACAAGATGTTGGTGCTAAAGAAAACAGAAACTAAGGAAACTAAAAAAGTCTTTTTTTTCTCTTCAGTTTCCTTAACAGAAACAAGGTCCAAATTCATCAATTAAACAGAAGTGCTGTGACCAACATTGTCCTTCACAAACCAGTGCTGAAAATGTTAAAGGGATAATTCAGATTATTTGAAGTGGGGTTTTATGAGGTACTTATCCACAGTCGGTGTATCACCTACAGTAGATGGTGAGCAGGAGTACTGGTGTTTGAAGCTAAGTGATGTACTGTTGTGGACAGGAGGTGCCAAAATCTTTACCTTGTCATCAGAAGCCTTTTCCAAAAGGAAAATGCAGTTATACTGTATAAGACAAGTACTGCTCTCTCCACAGTAACCAGATGCCTTTGACAAAAACGGTAATCTTACCTCCTTGAGTCCGGGAGTTGTTGGTCTACCGCTGCCTCGATCAATTAGTTTGTTTGCATTAGTGTGTGACTTCAGTGAATCCAAGCTAACCTCTTTCAACACCGAAATCACACAACCACACAAACAAACTAACTGATAAAATTACTGTTTTTTTCAAAGGAGTTTGGTGGAAGGAAGACAGCGATTTAATACACGATTTAACTTCAGTTTCCCGTTGGACAAGGCTTTCTGGCAGCAAGGTAAAGCAGTGAATATATTCTAAATATAGCGTATGCGGTAGACCAGCAACTATCGTGTCTTGTGAAGTAAAATTATTGTTGCCGTTGTTATTGTTGGCTTTGAAGAGAGCGATCTTTGGCTTATATAACAGGAGTTTCCCATCACAAATGGCTGTCTGACTGCAAGGTAGAGCCATGAAAATGTTCTATATATAGTGTAAACCGGTATTGATTTCGTTTAGATGGGCCTTCAGCAGTAATTTACTTAACTTCCACACTGGTACTCCTGCTGCTTCTCTAAAATGCGGGCGTGCCAACCACCATCTACTGTAGGTAATACACTGATTATTAATAATTACCTCATAAAACCCCACTTCAAAACATCCAAACTATCCTTTTAAATCACATCCTTCCTATTATCCAGTATAGCAGCCGATCGAACATGTCCGTCAGAAAATACAATTAATTTCCTTTGTCCTATATAATATATTCTAAGTGTTCAAAGAGGGATAGAAAGAACATAATTAAACAGCGTTTCAAGTCATTCTTAAACTGGTCCTTATGCATCTGTAATAACAGGAGTTCCTACAGTGATATAGCATTCATACAGTACGTAGGTCTGATTCTAGGTCTGCACTTAGGAAGCAATTTCATCCAAACGATGGAATAAATGGGACAGCAATCTTTGGGGGGTTTTCACTAATCTGCTACGTTCTAGGCCCAATTTCTCAGCTCAGAGATGTCGTGACTGCATCTCTGACGTTACAGTGCATGCAGGGCTGGGAGCACAATTGTTAAAAAGGAAAAAAGCATTGCACTTATTCCTGCAGACACACGGATGGAGATGGGCAACTAAGTGTGTGGCCTCTTTCGGGGGATATTATGATCATGCACATGGACTGTGAGATGTTATTAGTAGACAGCTAACGAAGAAGTGCACATGTTAAGATGAAGGATCAGACTAAAACCGATCCACGATCCTGAGGGACAGCATGACGATAATCTGTATCACAGGTTAGAGACCACTAACAGTTGTAATGTGGCACTAAAGAAATTCATCTTCCAGAGACTCTGGCCTGCATTATGCTGGCAAAGGCGTGACAGAAAAGAGAAGCTGAGCCAGAGTGTCGGGTTGTTTCATCAGCACAGTCACTCACTGAGGCTGAGAGTCACTTATGATATGTACAACCATCAGTCTGCAAGTCTACATCACTTATACCAGCATAATTAGGCTTTCAAGGTTGGTTCCATGTACCAGTGGTTGCTCTGTCTTGTTTTTGGGTCCATGCCACTTACGTCAGGCATTTTATATCTTAGTGTTGGGAAAAAAAAACAAGACTAGACCCTCATTGTGTCCATGGAAGATCTGGAAGAAGAAAACAGTGAGACTTAGTGACCCACAAACCAACAAGTAAGTCCGTTTCAGAAGGCTTTCTTCTCCAGCTGGTCCAGGATGGCCTGGATCTTCTGTACTGCCTCCTTCCGGGCTTGCCGGACGTTGTCCTGTCCCTGAGTCTCCACAGAGTCCAGCACCAGCAGCTCTTTGGTCAGCAGTTCCTCCAGACAACGATAACTCTTGTCCGTCTTTCTGCCAACAAACTCGTCAACGTCTTCCTGAAGCAGCTGCACTCTAGACATGACCTGTTGGACCCGAGCGAGGCTGGGGTTATTGCTCAGCGGCTGAGGTGCAGCCTGGCCCGGAGCTGGACCTGGACCTGGAGCTGGAGCTGGGGCCTGAGCCGAGGGCGGGGCCGAGGGCGGGGGTTCAGCCTGCGAAGGATTAGGCTCACCTCTCCCGGTTTTGTTGTACATTTGGGGAGGTGAACTTATTTCGGCAGGCTTTCCGTTTGGGGGATTCTGGGGTGGGGCTGGCCTGGGTTTAGGTCCCACTTGTGGGGCACGTTGGTGCTGTTGGTCCTATAGGAACACAAAACAATTAAATGAATTATATATTTGGACTGTTGTAGTCATTTCTGCATGTGCAATTACTAAATATTGCTCTTTTAAGATTTTATCAATGTTGAAAAAATTACAGAAAAATTGTATACATTGTACATTTCCCCCCTTTTTCATCCCCATGCACTCCCACACCACGTGCTTTGTGTTGTAGAGCTTGTAGAGCTGTGCCAGCAGTGCCTACATGTACTAGGATGTATTGCACACAAGCGTCTGACGCCCACCACCCTAGCCTTTAGCTGTTAGTCTACTTTGTTGACCAAAACAGAGCTTTAGGTGACAAATATAGACATCTAGCATGTCATTTTCTTTTGTTTTAAAGTGCATTACCTCTAAGAATATAATATTTTGTGGGGTTTTTTGTCTTCTATCAGCCTCACTGACCATTTCCTTCACTCAATTAACGACACAACAGAATCTTCAAACATCTACAGATTCATACCTTCGGTTGGTACGGTGGCGGAGCTCCAGTTCCGGTCCCTGGCCACGCTGGAGGGTGCGCTGGACGGACAGGATTCCCATAGTGGTTTTGTGGAGGCTGCTGGCCCGGCTGCCACTGCTGCTGTGAGGGAGCGTAGGCACCAGAGTGCGCCCACGCCTCAGCCTGGGGGCTCGGGTGGAGAGGCTGGCCAGTGGGGTATGGGGGGTTTGGAGGCATTGCATGACCACTTTCATTGTAGTGAGGGTACGGTCCAGCAGGATATCCAGGACCCTGACAACACAGGCAGGAAAGACATATGCAGTTGTTTTTTGTTTTGTTTTTCTAGATATGAAAGTAATTTTGGTTGAGAGAAAAATGCTAAAGGTTTTTAATAAATGTACTTAACAATACGTCTTTGCATCATGGAATATATACGTTTCAAGTATCTTTGTGTCCCGGGTGGTATTTTCTTTGTCACCGGGACAACGGTACTTCCTTAATTTCAAGCTCCGCTTGCAGAAAAACCAGACGGAGTTCAGTGACTTTTTCTGTACCAGCACTGTGTGCGGGTTGTTAATAAAAAAGAAGAAAATCATCATATTTTATATACTTGGGACTGGTTCTGTATCGAAGTTTAAAATTCTGGCATCGTGACTGAGGCAACTTCTATTATGATTTGGCGTTCTATTAATAAAATTGACTTGACAGTCAGAGAAAAATCAACAGCAAAGATGAAATATTACGTTATTGTGAGCTCACCCCTTGACAGTGTGGCCCAGGATAGTGATGATGCTGGTGTTGAGAGTGCGGCTGCGCAGACGGCGGCCCGCTGCTCTGCTCGGCTGGACAGCCCTGGCTGGGATAAGGACCTGGAGCCGGTCTCTGAGGGTCGGCACAGTAGAAAGGGTTGGACGGGTGGAAACCACTTGTTGAATACTGACTCTGTGCTGGGCTGTAGACACCGTGGCCATTTGGATAACCTCCAGGCATCACCTATGCACAAAGCACAAGAGAGAGGGTTAATTATGAGAAATGCTATTACTGACTACGTGTGAATATCTAATTCACAGTGACATAACTGTTTCAACACCGTGGCTGACTGAGAAAATGTGAGGTAGAGGTGAAAGCACTTAAGAGACTTAAGATAACGAGTAGATTTACTCCTCACGTACAGCCTTGGATTTAGAGGTCCAGGTTATGTTGCATCATGAGCTGTACTGTACCTGTGGATTGTACTGTGGCTGAACATCTGATCCCGAGGGATAGGTATTTGCATAGTGTCCTGTGGAATGAGACTGGGGATACCAGTAGTGTGAAGGGTAGCCCGGGTACTGAGGAGCATCCTGTGAACACAGAACATCACACAGGAGAGTTATTTAAAGAAGAAATCTCTGTCTTTAAGTACCAGAGTGGTACTATTTATAATCTGAGCTGCCCCTGGTACAAGATAACACAGGAAACCACATGTTTTCAGTGTCATTGCCTGTCCAGAGGTGGAATGAATTAAAGTATATTGACCCAAGTATTGTACTTAAGTACAAATTTGAGGTACCTGTACTTTACATGAGTATTTACATTTTATGGAGTGTTACACTTCTACTCCACTGCATCTCAGAGGCAATTATTGCACTTTTTTACCCCACAACATTTCAGTTTTAGTGACTAGTTACTTTTCAGATTACAAAACCATGTATCTCCAAATGTGGTGATTCTGAACGTGATTTTTTTCCCCAATAAACTGAAGGATTAAATGTCCCTTTATGGGGTTCGGGAAGGGTTCTACTTCTTAAACCAAATAAACTCAAAAACATGTTTGATCATCCTCATTTTTAGAGACACAGCAAACATATGATGATCCTATAGAATATGATGCATTTCTGTAGATTAAACTAGCCAACAATATATAAAGTAGTTACATTAAAAAAAACCTTAAACATCTACAGCAGTAAAATGCAACATAACACAACATGCAAATAAAAACGTTAAAACAAACATTAACATTGAACTGAGGCTACGTAATTAATCGCAATAAAATCTAAATATGGCCAAGTGTAATATCCAAATTGCAGAACCAGAACCAAATTGCAATTTTTTGAAAAAGGAAAAATGTATGAGAAAACAGCATTATAATAAAATACTGTAGTGCTGCATCGATGACCTGGCCTAAAAATCTTGTTCTCCAGATAAAAGCAAACATGTTTGTTTGGTTCAGACCTAAATAAATATCACATCATCACAACTTTAATAGTTTTTTTCCCAGTGAACACGAAAATTATAATGGAAAACTGATCATTTCCATAATCGTATCACAATCGCAACATGACTTTTACCCAATCATGCAGCCCTACATTGAATCCGGTGTGTGTGTGTATATATATATATATAATGTATCTCTCTATTAATTGATTAGTTTGATCTATAAAATGTCAGAGATTCTCAAAGCCCAAGATGACGTCCTTAAATGTATTGATTTGTCAAGAACCCAGAGACACTCAGTTTACTGTCATAGAGGAGTAAGGAAACCACAAAATATTCATAGTCTCAATTTTTTTAAAAACTTTTTTCTTAAAAAAAATAGCCCAAACGATTAATCGATTACTAGAATAGTTAGTGATAAATGTGACAGTAGACAACTAATCAATTAATCATTGCGGCTCTAACTGAACATCATATATGCCCATACTGTTATAGATCAAAGTAGCTGTGATGGGCCAATAAATGTGTCAGACTCTGACACAAACATCATGCACAACAGTCAAACATTGATACGAACCATTTTACTGCACAATAAATACTTTTACTTGCAAAGAGTACATGTTGCTGATAACGCTAACATACTTTTATTAAAGTAATGTTTTCAAAGCAGGAGTTTTACTTGTAGTGGAGTACTTTCACAGTGGGGTATTAGTGCTTTTACTGAGGGCTCTGAATACTTCATCCATCACTGCGCCTCTCTCCCAGACAGTACAGTCACTGAGTAAACAATAGCTTTGACTCATTACAGCTTGCTCCACCAGTCTGGACCAAAGCTGAAAAAATGTTGTCAAGGAAATTGGAAACAGTCCAGGGTGTGTACTTAAGGAAGGATACTTTGTTTTCAAAATATCTACAGCACTACAGTACTATTAACAGTGTTGTTACATGAAGATAAAGGTCACAAACTCGTGCCACAGCTGAACTAGCAGTGTAGCGGTAAGTATTACATAATAGCAGCTAGCTTCGTTAGCTGTCCAGCTAACATGGACAGAGCTCTAATGTTACGCAAGCTAGCTGGATAACAGTGTGTTTCTAATAGATTAAACAGGTTCAAAGACAGCGGACAAACCCCGGGGAAGTGTCCAAACTGTATCCGCTGACTTACCATGGTGTTATTCCAGCTGCCGTTATGATTTTCCGAGTTGCAGGTCGAGGGCCAGCCAGATTTCAGATTTGACTGCATTTAAAGATGATGATGATGCATCAGCTAAGCGCGTGCAACGGCAGCCGTCCTGTCAGCCGCCATTGCTAAAAAAACAAACCTTTTAAGAGTCTAAAGTGACTTATCTGAGCCGCCAGCTGGTCCAGATTGTTAACAACAGTGCTGCCGTTTTTCGACTCAAGTGGAGATCGCTTGATTGCAATCAGGAAATGATTGAATGACACCGAGCACGGGAGATCCTGTACTGTCTCTTTAAGGAAGAGCTAGAATATAACGACAGAGCTCTCACTCCGCTGCTTTTTTCTCCACCCTGGCACATCATGACGGGGTGCAAGGAGCTGCTTTCATTAAACTCATACAGATGTAAGATTATACGGTCTCCTAAGGGCTACTGTTTTGTGGAGGGTTTTCCGGGCCTAAATGTAATATTATTGATTCATTATTCAATGCTTGAATAAATTAATACATAATTATAATTATTTAAGATTTAAAAAAAAAAGTAATGTAATGCTTAATTGTCACCTAAATGAGACATTAAATATATAATTATTATATAATTAAATAAATAATTATTGTGTGTATTTGATTATTTTTGCATTCATTTATATGTATATTTACATATTTATTTATGCATTTGCATGTTGAATTATTTATTTACACATTTATTTATCTATTTCTGATTATTATTTATTTAGATATACTTTTATTAATCCTGTAACTTGTTTCAGAGAAATTAATAAATGTGTTAACTTCATCCATCAAAAGTCAGGATGCAGGTTAGAGCCTCTGATTTATTCAGCAAAGCCCTTGATCGAAAAAGGCATTGAAATTGGCTTTTTAATTGTTTGTTTGTTTGTTTGTTTGTCTCTTTCTGTCTTTATTTCTTTATTTACTTATTTTTCCCTCCATCTGTTCAGCTACAGCCAACATATCTACCCTTGTAGCAAGCAAGATTTCAATAAAATCTGCATTAGGTGCTGCCATCTTGTGTTAGGCAAAAGCAATGAATACATTTCACTTTTATATATTTCATTTATTATTTAAATTGTGATTTATCTATTTCCACAGTCAGTTACCCATTACATTACATATTCATTTTTCTATTAATTAATTTAGGGACTTAATAATATAATTCTACATTTATTAAGAATGAATTAAAGATTTTTTTTATTTTACCTGTTTATTTAAACATTTAATTATGCAATTATTTATGTATTTGTGTATTTAGTTTCGGCCCTAAAGACCCCCCTTTATCGCTTGGGTGTGTTTGGGATGAAAAATAGAATTTAATTTCAATAAAGAAGCCATGGCTACACCAGCCCAAGTGTCGCGTGTACATAGACGATCTTTGGTGTCGCATGTGCGTCAGCACGCGCTATGAGCCAATAGGAAAAACGTCATAAAAATATAAGAATTTTTTAATAATAGTTACTGTTGTAATATTTAAAAGCTGACAGCCTGTGCTGTTACATTAATTTAAAGAGGTATTTTTAAAGCACCTAAAAAAAAAAGTTTATGAGAAGAATTTTAATTTGGTGGCAGAACTCAAAGAGTTAAACGTCTACAGGAAGTTTATCACGGGTGTATAAAGACGCTTCCTGTGCTGCTCTGACTTACAAGAAACATATTTTGAAACATTCATGGCTTGATGTTACATAAAGATACACGAAGCAAAAAAACAAACAGCAGCCGAAGATGAACTACGTACCAGGGACGGCGAGTCTCATTGACGATATCGACAGTAAGTTAGGCAGGAGGATCCGCTCCTCGCAGACGCACAGAGATGGTTTGGTGGAAAATGGTTCAAGATGTGGCATCGTGTGTCTGACACAAACTGGTTCACTTGTACCCGGGTTAACGTTGTAATAAAACATGATTGTGTTGTTTTATCCTGCAGAGAAACACCTGGTGCTGCTCCGAGATGGAAGAACACTGATCGGTTACCTCAGAAGCATTGATCAGTTCGGTATAACTCTTTTAATTACCTCCCACTTGTGTTTACTTAACATACAAAGCAAAGCATATCAGCTAATTCCAATCCAGATGTTCATACGAATCCCACCATTTTATTTTTATTTTATTATTTTTGTTATTCTGTATAACCCTGCACCTAAATTCTCTAACCTGTCCTTCTTGTCCCTCCTCAGCCAATTTAGTTTTCCATCAGACAGTTGAGCGCATCCACGTGGGGAAGAAATTTGGTGACATCCCCAGAGGAATATTCATAGTGAGAGGAGAAAATGTGGTGCTGCTGGGAGAGATAGTAAGTGGGAACGTCCTCATTTTTATTTGTGTGTGTTGGAATGATAAAATTGTCCCGTTCACAACATGTCTGCTGCTCTTTTATAAGTCAGCGTTTTCTTTTGTTTGTTGGCAAATGTGGCTCTGTAAAAATAAATATTTTGTAAACAAGGATGCAGGCTTATACTGGGGCGTTGAAGATGGGATGGTGAGATGAATTTTGTGCAGCCTCCTACATGGTCAGAGTTTGTGACTAGAATCACTGAGGAAAACTTAGAAGATGATAACAACAACAAGAGAACGAACAATAGAACGTATCTAAACAAAGTTACAAAGTGTTCCACAAGGCGAGCAAAGAACACACAAAACAACATATAAACTAGAACCCGACTGATCGAAAACTTTTTTTAATCAGAATATAAGACAGATTGTTTTTATTTGTTAGCTTAATAGGCTGCATTTTATGTATGTTCCATGGTCTTTCTTAAGGATTCAGGGTTAATGTATAGATATATTTAGCTCTATTTCTGTGTTTGTAATTTATAGTTATTTGTAATTATTAAAAAAGACCAATGAAAGTTTACTGTTTCAGTTTGAAAACTAAAGTTTATTGTTAAACTGTAAAATATCCTGCCTCCATTACATATCTTTGTTACAATTGGCAGCTGCTTTTGAGGGATCATTGCAGAAAATGTGTTTATGTTATATTCTGTATAAAGAGTAGTAGCCAATACACTGATATCAGATTATATTAGCCCCCAAAAAATCCAGTCTCCGTCAGGCCCTAATAAAAACACATTAAGACAAAGCAATAAAAATACATTAAAAATGGCAAAACCCAGATCAGATGAAATCAGTCATTGTCATCAAAACCTTAGCCACAGAAAATGCAACTTAAATAAAGCATAGCCTGGTAGTATAATACAGCATAGCTAAGCATTTTGACTATTTTGTTTGTAAAGAATCACACAAAGACTCACTCTGAATCACTCTGATGCCCCTGACATGATCGTTGACATAAATCTTTACTTTTTGAGAAATAAACTTCAGGATTTTGAGCAAGTTACGGGCTTTTGGCCAATCCATTGTGTGGTGCTGTTTGCACAAATTGTTTCTAGAAATGCATTTCAGTGTTTCCCCTGTCCTGGTCCTCAGGGCTCACTGCCCTGCATGTTTTGGGTGTTTCCCTGCTCCAACCCCCCTGATTCAAATGATCAGCTGGTCTTGAGGCCTGATAACCAGCTGATCATTTGAATCAGGTGTGTTGGAGCAGGGAAACATCTAAAACATGGAGGACAATGAGCACTGAGGACCAGGACAGGGGAAACACTGCATTTACTGTTTTGCAAATGTCAAGGATGATTTTGAGAAATGTAGCAAATCGACTGAGAAAAAAAATGTAACACCGACACAAGGCATTAATACACTGTTGTGAGGCTCAGCTGACAGGAGAGGTTTGCAGTAACTTGATGACTACACCAAGCTGCCATTTCAGTTTCATCTCATCATTCATTTATTACTCATTAATCTATTTCTATTTTAATTCCTGATGTGGGTGCACACAGGCTGGGTTTGTGGTAAAGTAGGACTGGTGCCATTTCAGACTTTAACTAGCGAGATACTGAACGATCAGTTCAGCCAAAATATTAACATCTTCAATGGTAAATTTGTTCTTGTGTCATGAGAGGTAAGAAGCTTGAGATGCTGTTAATGCCACTACAGTGTCAAACAGTGAAAACTAAACACAGATGATCAGCAGTAAACCAGTTAAAGCACAAAAAGCAGCTCATTATTTGTACCACACGCAGTCAAGTTTATTTGAATTGTGCATTAATCAGCATTACTGTAATTCCACTGCTTATGGAAGTAACTGGACATGTAACTAATCACTTTTCTCAAAGTAATGATGCAATTACTGCAACCTGTTCTACAATCTATCATCATCTGACCTCACTGTGGCACGAGACGGGGCGACGGGAGCTTCAGTTACGGACAATTAATTAATTAATTGATCACTGAGCCCTCTAACGTCGTAATTTAAAAGCCACCCAGGGTCAGGAGGGATGGGGTCCAAAATTAAGGCCCCGCAGAAGCCAAATGTGGGTAAATTTCTATTTGCCGAGTAAAAATCTTGTTGCTTAAAATGCAGTAAAGTTCATAAGTAAAAAGTTAACCCATTAAAAGTAAATTCTGAAAAAGTTTTGCATGAACAAGGAGTCTCAGTCTCAGAAAAATTAAGGATGGTTTTATTATGCTAATTATTTTCGGGATAAAGCTTCTTGCACCCTATTTATTAAAGGAAGAAAAGCTTGATATAATCACACTACTGCCCAATGAAAGCATGTTTTCATTTTTAATCTACTATATTTTTGGCTTTATTGCTGCATGTAATCGTTCATCAAAATGTTTCTCATAGGCAATATGGTGTAGCTTGCAGGTAGATGCTAGTCGTTGCTGCCCTCTGGTGTTGGGGAGTAATAACTCCTGTTAGTGATAATGGGAACAATGATAAATAGAAATTTCACAATTGTTACTAAAATAATTAGAGCAGACATTTAAAAGTAATGCAAAAGTCACTTTCCCAAGTAAATCATTACTTTAATTACGCAGGAATTGGAGAGATAATTCAATTACTTTTTGAGAGAAATAACTAGTAACTCTAATTACTAAATTTTAGTAACTTGCCCAACAATGGTATTAATATATACACAATATTTCATGAGTTTGTTGTCGATGTTTCTGCAGGACGTGGACAAACCCTGCGACACGCTCCTGCAGCAGGTCTCCATCGAGGAGATCCTGGAGGAGCAGCGGCTGCAGCAGCAGGCCAAACAGGAGACGGAGAAAGTCAAAATGCAGGTCCTGAAGGACCGAGGCCTTTCCATCCCAAAAGCCGATAACTTAGACGAATACTGACACCGCCTTGATTCCACGAGCCTCGTTCTCAGCTTGTATGGGACTGAGAAGTTTTTATGTTGAATTTTGAGTATGAGAGCGTTTTCTTTATGTGGGTACAAGGCTGCATCATGCCGGACCTGTATACTGTAGTGTACTGTATGAATTTAATTTGAATTATTTGGAGATAAAAACATGTGATAGCTGCTCTCAGTTTTACAGACCATGACAGCAAAATGGAAAAAAAACAACACTTTTTTTTTTTGTCTAAGAATCATTCTGTTGGCAATTTATCGTTTATTTTACAACAGCAGCACTTTGTATTTTGTCACTGATCTGCTGAGTCTTTATTTCCAGATCAGTGGGCCTGAGATGACAAAAACTACTTGCTATGTTCCATTAAAGAGTTTAGTTTTTCATTATGGATGGTGTGCTTGGAAAAATTTGTCATCACATTATCTGACCATGACTTTTACTTGGTCTGCTCATTGGATGGATGATTGGAGGGGTCTACAGGACACAGGCACAGGGGCCTGAGGTGTCAGGGACAAAATTAAGAGACAAAATTACCACAAAGACATACAAAAGTATCACAAAGAGACACAAAGTGACTACAGTAGGACACAAAAGAAGACATAAAACAACTAAGAATACTTAAAGTTATCATAAAGACACGCAACCACTACGACGGGACACAAAAGTAATACAAAGATACACAAAATGATGAAAAATCAGTGCTACAAAAAGACACAAAAGTACCCCAGACACAAAACAATTAAAAGGAGACACAAAAGTACCACTGAGAGAAACAAAACAACTATGAGGAAACAGAAAATTGCAACAAAGAGACACAAAGGTCACAAATGGAGACAAAATGACTGTGAGGAAACAATTGAAGTACCACAAAGAGACACCAAATTATGAGGAGACACAAAAGTACCACAGAGAGACAAACAAAAGGAGACCACAACAGTTAGACAAAGTTTCAAAGAAACACAGAAGTACCACAGAGACACCACAAGGAGACACAAAAGTACCACAGAGACAAAACTACAAGCAGACAGACAGGGACGCAAAAGTACTATGAGGAGATATAAAAGTACCACAAAGAGAAACTGTGTCTGTGCTCCTGTTAAATAGGGGTTGGGGGCCTTTTACATGTCTCTGTCCAGGGGACCGATGTCTCATAATTTGTCCATGACTCTGCTACATAAAGGCTGAAATATTTGGGTAAATTTAGGACTATACCGCAGCCAGTGTCCCTCTGGTCCTCAGCTGGCGCCAGCGCCTTTGCATGCTGCAATATGACATTAAATATGAAATTTGTCATAAAATCTATGCAGAGAATAATAATCAATTTGTATAAATGAGTTTAGGCAGGCGACACACGAGAGCATCAGACTACTTCATGTCCGGAGAAATCGATCCAATCTGCCTTCATCAGTCAACGAGCAGCTTGTTAATCGTTTGGACGGATACAGTGAGTTAATATTCAACAGGAACCCGCCTCACTGCGCCCTCCACACGGGCTGCAGCAAGCGAGCAGGGCGGCGGTGCTCCGTCAGATGATGGATGATGGATGTATGAACTCTTAAACGACTTATCATGGTACCACGTGAAGGAGCCCTCCACTGAGGTTCAGTGTATGTTGGAGTGTTTCACTGTGAACACTGAACAGCGGCCTGCAAGTGGAAAAAAAAAGTGTCAAGTCGTGTACAGTTATAAAGGTTTGACTTCCAGGAAGACTTCAAAATAAAACTCCCCAAACTTCATTAAAGAAGGGATCACAGGGGCCTCAGTGGATCAGGTCATTCTTACCCCAGCAAAGAAGTTCTAGTTTGGGGAACGTTCCCCAAAGATTTCACAAAATAAACCTCAACCTTATTGAAAGGGTTAAAGCTTCTCAAACAGTGTTTCTTAAAACTTTTTTGCAGCTTATAAGGGGAAGATTTGTCTGGATGTTCTTGGTAAATCTAGTCAATTGATGCAATAAATTCCTCCCTGGTGTTATATAGCTCGGAGTGTGAGAAGAAAAAACTCATTTTGAGAAAGCAGCCTTTAAAGATAACAAAACATAAGACACTACGAGTTGATAAGGGGTAAATTCTAACCAGCACTCCCCCAATTGATTACTTACATTAAGACAATGATTGATTTATTTCAAATTGAAATATTAAATTGAAGCATTATTTAATGCTAACTTTGGTGGAAATAGAAAAAAAGAGGACATGTTATGGAAGTCAGTTCTAAAACAAATATATTCCCAGGGTAAGAGATTTTTTTTTTTAAAGTTAAAATTGTGAGATAAAAAGTCAGAATTGTTGACCATAATTTTGACTTTCTTTCTCATAATTTTGACTTTTCTTTCATACTCATGACTTTCAATTTGGGGTCTTTTTTTCTTTTCCTGGCAGAAATGGGTTTGATTATGACTTTTTATCTCTTAATTTTGACTTTTCTCTCATAATTATGACTTTTTATTGATGCAATATATTCCTCACTGCTGCTACATTGACTGAGAAAGGTGAGTTCTCTTTATGCCGAAAACAAAGCTGAAAGTTCTTTGTGTGAAATGAAGAACTGACCCGCCGAACAGAGAAAATGTGATTGAAAATCGAATTTGTTTGTGATGTTTGTCATTTTGACTGAAGAGTTGTTGGTTCAATTTAGTATCTTAAGCTCACTGAACATGTTTTCTCAAGTACAACCGAATTCATATTAATTTTATTTGACTAGAAGTTTATTAGAATTACCATGACTTGTCTCTTTATATTCAGTCATCTACAAATTTTAAGGCAGGCCAGACAAATAGTTTCTTTTTACAGTGCATATTTTGGCCAACAAAGTAAAATTTCTAGGCTATGGTGGTTATACACTGCCAGGTTTAGGGAGTAATGGATTACCTGAGGGGATTATGTAATCTGGATACAAAAAAGGCCTCTGTATTCCATTACAGATAGAACATATGTAATGAGATTACAGATACATTTAGTAAAAATGGGGATTATGAGTAGGATTACCATTATAAAATAAAGAATAATTTCCTATCATGCACAGTGGACACACAGCTGCCAGTTTATTATCGTGGCCTCTAATGAAAGAATGCTTTCACTGGATGGAAATCAAACATTTTTTGTTTGGCTGTACACAGCCACATGGGCACGGTCATCTGAAGCTTGCACATCATGATGCATCCTGGGACATGTAGGCACTGCCGCCAAGGCTCTGAGAACAGAACTCAGTTCAGTCAATATAGCACATACTGAGGAATGTATTGCTTTAAATGAAAATGTGGCAGATTTTCTCTGGAAGGTTATCTTTTTGCTGGGATGTTCCTGGAGTCTTATGTTCCTCAGATTAATATGACACATAAGAGGAACATGACAAAGGGTCCTGTTCCGCAGTTCTACATATGTTGTAGAAATAAAAACCTGCAGCCACACAAATCCATTTAGTTTGCAATCACTGGTCACCATCTGCAAATCTCTGCAGCGTGCAGAGTCACCTAACGAGTGATGCGTCCTCACCTGTTAAATCATTAAATCAGAGCCTGCTGCCTAATGAAATGTGTCCAGAATGTCATTCATACCAATACAGTTATGTAGAAATTCTACCACCAGATGGCGACTTTACCTTTTTTCCTCCCTCTCCATAGTCACTACAGTAAATGGCTAATTTTACCTTCATTTGTATGGCTGCAACAGAGACAAGGTCAGAGAAAAGAGAATTTGCTTGGTTTGACAGCAAGAGGTTTGCATTTTCAGTGTTATGATGTGTGACAGGTCTCTGATCTCCCTCTCGGGTGTTCTCAATTATTCCGGCTGATTAGAGCTCTGTGCTGGTTGGAATTTGGTGAATGTATGCAGGGAGTTTTTCTGACGTCACCACATCCTCAAGTTGAGCTGTTCAGGGGAAAAGACATCCACTGAGAGGAGGCCTAACAAGTGGAAACACCTGTGTACCTGTGCAGAGCCACGGCTGCTTTAGTGCCATGACGAAGTTGTAACAGCTTCAGGGGAGACATTACAGGTGAATGTAAAAAGTTAACTAAAAGATATTACCGTGAAACTTACCCAATTACTTATTTACATTAAGATGTTTAAATATATAATGATGCATTATCTAATTAAAATATGATCATTTGCATACATCTCCAGATTAGAAATCCAAACACACAAAGTCATGTTTAAAATTCTTGTTTCGTTTTGTTAACATTATATTAGGAGTCAAAGGTTTTATACAGAGGGAATCTCTCTCTCTTTTTAAAAAATAAATAAATCCAGAAATCAAGAAAATACTGTAAAGAAACATTTTAAAAAATTGTAATTTGTTTAGGAATAAAATATTGTATAAATCAGGCTGATGTATGATAAATGACCAAATGCCTCTGTAAAAACCTTCAGGATGTAGACAGGAATAAAACTGAAAAGTCTTGTGTATCAAAGTGCCACTGAAGTGGAGATTTCTTGCTCAGAATGTGAGGGGAAAAAAAATATTTTTACAACAACTTTTAAAGATATATATTGTAAAGTTCCTTACATTTTTAGACAAAACAAAAAATAAAACAAGTATGTTTGTTCATAGACAAATAGACAATTTCTGGCAAAATAAACACCTAAATGTATAGTACAGTCTGAAAGAAGGCACAGACTCTAATTCCAACACTAAAATTAAATGCCCATGGTAACTTATAATTGTGAGATTTGAAAAAAAAAGTAATTATTTTAGCCACAATACTGAACTTCTATCTCATGGCTATCTTATGTCTTTTTTATCTCATAAATATGACTCTTATTGAGGACATTTTTTCTCTTTTCCTGGCAAAATTTCGGTTCCTTAGAGAGAATACATGGAAGCAAAAAAAATCTCAAAATCGACCAGTGCATTAAAAACAGTGGTTCTGCCTGAAGTGTCCTCTCAGTGAGAGAACACAATAAAAACACCTTTAATATCCCTCCATTTCTGTGTCTGGTCATGCACAATAAGCTTTGGTATTATGCTTTTACTTTGCTGACAGATTATCTGAACTTCTGGTGGAGTTAGTTCCTGTCTCCCGCTTGACGCAGCGGTGACGGGGAGGCCCAGCCCATTTTGATTACGCACAGACAGGGGAGGGGGGGGCGCGCTGATGTCCTCTCCGCTGCGCTCAGCCAACCCCTGCTGTTGTAATGTAAAGCTGGTAGTATCCTGCCTGGTGTACCGCTGGAAAGAATCCACTGAAAGGACCCGGTTTGCACACATCGGCGCCTCCGACCTGAACATTTTCTGCATCGGAGAGATTCCGCAGCCAAATTACGCATGGAATGGTTTTGGGGGGATTGGAGTAGAAATGCAGCGCCGCACTTCCAGCCCACAACAAGAACCATGCCCAGCTTACATTGCAAGCAAATCTATGACATCCTGTTTTATCAACTACGACTTTGATATGAGTGAAATTTGCTCGGATACCGACGAGGAGTGAAGAAGTAGAAGAAGAAGAAGAAGAAGAAGAAGAAGGAGGAGGAGAAACAGCAGCACACAAGCTGAAGGACGCTGTTTGCGCTGCAGACGCTCGTCAACTGAAAACCTCTGCATTTAGGATTTTCTTTTTTGATGGAGCTGGAGAACATAGTAGCCAACACTGTACTGCTTAAAGCCAGAGAGGGTAAGTTGACACATAAAGGAGCTATGAGTGCAAACAGTCAGCAGGCCAGGCTGTGGCACATTTTGCGCCCAATATGCAGAAAAGGTGGGAATAATCGTGCTGATGACGGCAGTAGGTAGCTGTCTGCGGACTGTACAGCAGGTAAACCCCACAAATGCAACAGAAAATCAGTCTTATGCAACGTTACAGAGAACGTGAACACATCTTTACTGTGAATGATCCACCTGGTGATCAATTTGAGGCCGAAATCAAACCGTTAGATCATTTTATCCTCTCAGATTTTGACAGATCAGACGCGTTTTCCCACATATGTAAGGGGGAGGTAGGGAGGAGGAGGAGGAGGAGGGGGGGTCTGCCTCTGCCTCCCACATCCGCTTTCGCTGTCTGTGCAAATGAATGCGCTCTTTCGCAACATTATACATGCTGAGGCACACATTGAAGCAGGGAATAACTCTTCTCACAGAGGGGATAAATGAGTGTAGGCTGGCTGGCATCTCAACGGTGATGTGATGACGTGCATGCTGTTCAAATCTATGTATGTATGGATGTATGGGGCCTGCACACACACACACACACACACAACACACACACACACAGACTGTGGTTATCAGTGTATGAACGGTCTAATGTCTGCAGTTTGACTGTGTAGTCTGAAACATGAACGTGTTTAGTGTCATTAATGGCTCTGTTTGAGGAAGACAGGGTCGTGCTGAGGGCAGGAGGAAGGCCTGCAGGTAAACATCGTGCAGTCTGACGCCATGATTGCTTCCATTAAAGTCTTCTGGAGGTCTCTGAGTATGTTTGTGGGAACCAGGAGGTTAAAAAAAACAAAACAAAAAAAAGCCCCACCATCATCAGAGGTGACACATTTGCTCCCCCATATAATAACATGAAAGTAGCAGTTATGGATGGGTAGTGTTGGGATTTTAACGATATCGATACTTTCATTTAGGGTGATTTGATAGTTTCATGATACTTGGATACCAATTCAGTATGTATTGCGATAATTAAAGGAACAGTTCAACAGAAAATTAAAAATACATATTTTCCCCTGCTGTAGTGCTATTTATCCATCTAGACTTTTTCGATGTGAGTTGCAGAGTTTTGGAGATATCAGCTGTAAAGATGTCTGCCTTCTCTCCAACGTAATGAAGCTAAATGGTACTCGGCTTGTGGTGCTCAAAGCACAAGAAAAATTCAAAAGCAGTGTCTCTTTCCAGAAATGACCCGGTTACTCAGAGCTTGTTATGAGCAGCTTCATGTTGGAAATATTTTCTTTCTAGTAAAAAAAGAAAGTAGCTTTGGTAGATTCTGCCGCAGAAAGACAATTGTTTCCACATGAAACTGCTCACAACAAGGTCTGTGAATTATCTTGAGCAACTGCGTCACGATTTCTGGAAAGTCACACTGGTTGTCAAGAGAGAGAAGGCAGACATATCTCCAAAACTCTGCAGCTCACACCAAAAAAAAATCTAGATCGATAAATAGCACTACAGGCCAGGGGAAGAATTTTTATTTTGGGGTGAACTGTGATCTTACGATTTATTGCGATGTTTTATTTGTTTTGTTTTTTAAACAGTAGACTGTGGGAAAAAGTTGAATCATACGCTCCTAGAGACTGTATACGATGAGTCATGTTCATGAGAACAATACTCATCACACGTCAGTCTGAGTTTATCGCTATACTGCATATAAAAATAGTTAATTAAATACTGTTTGAACGAAAGTTATACTCATCAAACCAGTGCCGTGAGAAAATAATGAATTCAATAAGACATCAGACCAAAATGAACAGAGCCTCTGGAAACTGCACACAGCACAAAAATGAACATTTAAATAAACTCCTTCACATGTAAAATTGAATTGAACTCACTGTGAATTTTGAGTTTTGACCCTTCGAGGCTGCTGTAGCTCTTCAGTGTGTTGAAGCTAGAGTAGCAGATTGAGCTAATACAATATTTAATCTGTTCCAACAGAACAAACTTTTCTGAAGGGAAAATTACTATTTTTGGCAGTGGAGTCTGGTTGGTGTGGAAAGAACAATATTTGGCTCATACAATGACAGTT
>JAJHUR010094499.1:0-17575 GCA_027495735.1 Lutjanus campechanus | reverse complement strand
CTCATCACACGTCAGTCTGAGTTTATCGCTATACTGCATATAAAAATAGTTAATTAAATACTGTTTGAACGAAAGTTATACTCATCAAACCAGTGCCGTGAGAAAATAATGAATTCAATAAGACATCAGACCAAAATGAACAGAGCCTCTGGAAACTGCACACAGCACAAAAATGAACATTTAAATAAACTCCTTCACATGTAAAATTGAATTGAACTCACTGTGAATTTTGAGTTTTGACCCTTCGAGGCTGCTGTAGCTCTTCAGTGTGTTGAAGCTAGAGTAGCAGATTGAGCTAATACAATATTTAATCTGTTCCAACAGAACAGACTTTTCTGAAGGGAAAATTACTATTTTTGGCAGTGGAGTCTGGTTGGTGTGGAAAGAACAATATTTGGCTCATACAATGACAGTTTCCCATCAGAAAAGGCTGTCTAGTTGCAATGTAAAGTGGTGAAAATATTAAACATTACATTTACTACAGATCAGTACCTCATATGAATCCACTTCAAAAAACCAAAACTGTTCCTTTAATATGCGCCCTCGCTTCAGTGTTGAAACAAAACCGACGTCACTGACCATCATACTTCCCTGGAACTTTGTATGTGTGTCATACTTCTGTCTTTTCCATAATAAATGATGTCATCTCTTACTAGCATCACTCCTGAATCCAATTAACTCGGTTTTGTGGCCTGTCAAACATGCACACACTTGCACAAGTGCAGGCACAAGTTTATTTGCAGGCAGCACGTGGTTTCGTGTGGCAACAGTCCCCGTGGAGTTGACTGTAGCTCCTTCCATTTATCTCACAATGATGACACACTTAAGAGGAAAAAGGGCAAGTCTTTGGAGAGGGCAGGGAGAGTTTCATGGGAATTAATGGCATAATAAAGTGAAACAGGAAGCTGACATGCTGTCAGAACCCTTACGAAGGATGCACTCGCCCGCGGGTCAATCTGGACGCTTGTTTTATGGGAGCAGAGCACGACTGGGCCGGGTGAATTAAGCTTCATGAATTAATAAGAGCAGTTAATGACCCATGACAGATCTTGCTTGTCCCAGCTGCTCCATTGGTGCTCATCCAGTCGCTGCCCCGACTGTGTGTGGGAGAGAAAAGGCCTTTTACCATCTCACATTAACGGGATGAGATGGTTCTTTGACTTAATGTCTGAAGCACGACTTTCTTCGCAGCTTGATCAATGGCCCTACAAACGCGGCGACATGAGAGCGGATCGGCGGTTGAGTTTATTGCTCTGCACACATTGAAACGTGTCGCAGGTTGTTGGGAGTGTGTTATTGGTTGTGTCCTTTAACTGTCTGAATCATTAGGGGTTTTATCTTACAGGGCCCGGTGCCAAACACTGTATGCTGGTGGTAACTCTCCTGCTTCTCGCTCTCATGTAGGGTGAGCAGACGTTCTCAGGGTTCAGCATGAATGGTTTGTTTTTTTTCACTTTCACAACAAGGCAAGTGGCTCAGGAAGTCAATTTTTACTTGTCCGTGTACAAATTGTTTCATTTATTAGCATAATCAAATAACAACAAAGACTAAAGTTAATTGTCATGTTTAATCTAGGGCTGCAACCTCTGTAGACTATCAAGAAATAGTGAAAAATGTCCATCCTAGGTTTTCAAAGTCCAAGGTGATGTTTTCTTTTGTCAGTCTAAAACCCAAAGACATTCATTTTAATATGATAATTAGTGAAGAAAATCAGAAAATCTCTATATAAACAGCATTTTTTGCATGAAAAATTACTTTAATAATCAAAATAGTTTAATAATTTAATTCTTTTTTTACTACTTGTCCAGTCAGAAAAGCGAGGTCCCGAATTACAAGCAGTTGTCCCGAATCCTGTCATTTTGGTCCCAGAAATGATCTGTTATAGTAATAGATTAAAAAAATTCTGATCAAATCACTAATGTAGGCTGCAGTTCCTGCTTTTAGTTATTAAGAAAATGTCCTGTTCACTGTAAAAAAAACAAAACAAACAAAACAATCTATGGTTGAAGTGAGTCGTTTCCCCTCCGCCCCAGACGTGGCGAAGATCTGCAGGCTGCAGGATCGTTGCAGGAGCACAGGACGTGTGCAACATCATAAATGACAATAACAAGCGAGGGCGAGTCCTCCACTGTAAGTTGATCAGATGTTTATTACTGTCAATGTAAAGTTAAGGCCGTTATCCTGACACCAAAAGCATACTGCTCTGATAATACACACTCTGGACTTTGAGTTCAGTGACTGCTTGTCTCACTGTCTGCCAAAAATCCATTAACATATAGCTCAATTTAACCGAAGATTACTAATGATTTCTCACGACTCATAAACAGACACTTACTCATTCAGTGAACATTCTGCATTGACTTGAACTCTAATTGGCCGCAGCATTGATGTCAAAGAAGCGTTTTCTTGATCTCTGATGACATAACACGGTCATTTTATGATTTATTACAGTAAATATTTTACAGAACTCTCCTTTAAGTTTTGAATTCAACTTAAAGTTTTGCTGACCTACAATCACTAGTTGAGATAATTTACTTTTCTTCTCTAAATAAAATTGAATTTATTTATCTAAAGAAGAAAAGTAAATTATCTCAACAAAACATGATTAGTTCTCTCAACTTTTTCTGTTTTTACAGTCGTCATTTATGCTAAATATGTCAGAGTATTATAGACGTGTATTCACTTGTCTGTTATGCTGATACGGCTAAAGTAAATAATGGATTGTTGATGTCATTCGACCAGCTTAAACCAGACCGTGGGAGGAATTTGTGATAAAAATGATCTAAAACGTGTGTGTGTGAGCTCCTGCAGCTTAATGATAGTCTTATCTGCTAAAAATACCTTTAAAATGACTGTAACATACCTGCCACCTGTGCCAGCAGACCGTGTTTCATGTCATCATTACGGTCTGTAACTGACATTAACAATAAATGGTGTTATTCTAAATTACTCTATTTTAATCGTTCTGACATGACACGCCCCCACCGACTCCCTGTGCCAAATTTCACCCGTTCTCGTCGGGTCACCCTGCTCTCATGTGTGGCAGAGTTTAGTATATACACAGTCAGAGCCTCATTTTAGGTCACATCTCAGCAGCAGCAGCAGCAGCAGCAGCAGCAGCAGCAGCAGCAGCAGTTAGAGAATGTGAATGGGGCGAATAAAAAGTGTTTATTCCTGTTTGTTTATGGGAGTATGTCTCAGGCCCGCAGCTGAAGCAGCGCGAGGCACGCAGCCTCTGTCCAAACGCTCCCGGGGACCCACAACAGGAAGGGCCCAGTTTACACATTAAATCTTTGCTGTGTTTTATGCCAGTGTCCTCGCGCCTCCCCGATCAGTAAAACCGAGCGAGCGGCCGTGAAGCGCACAAATAAAAAACTATTGATATCTCCAGGCCAGCAGTGGCAAAACAGGCCCCGTGCCAACCTCACATCGCTCTGTGGCTCTTCTGTGTCAGCCATGACGGATCTGACAGCACACTCTGAGAAATAAGGCTTCCAAATGGGTTCTACCCAGAACCATTTGCTTCTGAGGAACCCTTTTTTTGAAGAAAGGGTTTGTCAAGGGTTCTTTATAAGACTAAGGGTTCAATTAAGAACCCTTTTCATCCAGAGAATCACTTTGAGAAGAAAAAGTTCTTAAATCCTTGAAGAACTTCTAAAAAGGAATTGTGAAGGGATTTGTGTACCATAACATAAAGGGTTCTCTGTAGAACCCCCTAGATGGATTCTAGATAAAACCCTTGGAATATAAAAAGGTTCTGCATAGACCCACAAGTGTGTTCTAGGTAAAACCCTTGGAATATAAAAAGATTATCTGTAAAACCCCCTTAGTATGTCCTAGATTAAACCTGAGCAATATAAAAAGGCTCTCAGTAGAACCTCCTGGATGGGTTCTAGATAATACTAGATAATAGGTTCTTGTTAGCATAGAAGGTGGAAAGGTTCTGCATAAAACGACAACAGGGTGGGGTGGTTGGAACCATTATACCATAGAAGGTTTCTGTAGAAACTCTCAGAGGGGTTTCTCAGTGGAACCTTTCACAAATGGTTCTAGGTATAACCCTTTATGTTGGGTTCTAGGTAGAACTCTCTGTAATGGTTCCAAGTGGCACTTTTATAAAAGGTTATGTCAGTAACCAAAAAGGGTTCTCCTCTGGAATAACCGTTTATGGTTCTAGTTAGAACCGTTTATCTCTAAGAGTGTGCTGGTCTGAGTCATATCGCTGAGATCTTGTGAATTGTGATGTGCGATGATGGATTTTTGGTGATTTCTGATACCAGTATATGCACATATTTTCCACAGCTAATTGCAGAGAACGTCAAGTCTCACCTGTGATGGAATTAACATGTAATTATGCAGACATAATACAAGTTTTTTTTAACGTGGGCAAACTAAGAACTACTGCTGACAATTTTTTTCTGGCTGGTGCCTGTTGCTTGTTGTTGTAACTTTAGTATTTTTCATCTCTGACTTTATATTTCCACGTTTTTGTACCTATGTGACTAATGGGGACAATAATTTTTGGTTCATTTGGGTCAGTATTGGGCGAGACCACAGCAGCCAGCAAAAGCGAAACTGAGCTAGAAACATAATCACTCTGAGCAACTGCACAGTGAAAGTAAATGCATTAAAAATGCTTGTTTTCGCGCCTGACAACAGTTTCTGACAATCACCAGAAACAGAAACAGCTGCTGTATCGCTCTGGTCAAAGCGAACAAACTTCATTGAGAAAAACAGTAATTTTACCTGTGTGGTCTACTGCTGCCTCGATCAGTTTTGAACTTTAAAACACAGAAAGTTACACAAAACCATAAAACAAACAAACATATGGAGGTAGCAGTAGACCAGAGAGGTAAAAATAAGTCTGGCTGCTTTGAACAGAGTGAAACAGCAGCTGTTTCTGATCTTACTCTTTAATCAAAAATGTCTCTCTGTGTTGGGATTCTTTCCATAATGCTGTCAGACACTTAGAATGACGGTCTGAACCTGTCAGTGGCAAAAACAAGCACTTTTAGTGGACGTACTTTGGTGGTGCGCAGTTGCCCCTAAGGATTGCATTGCAGCTCAGTTTGTCTTGCCAAATACTGGACCAATTTACAAAAATGTTAATCCCATCAGTCACTTGGACACATAACATGGAAAAAAGGTTGAAAAATATTGAAAATTGCCCTTTAAAATGGGCAATTGAATTTAAATTGTTGAAGGAATGCATGTTGAAGGTTCCTCCTCACACGACTGACTCTGAGCATGATTGCAAATAGCAGCTCGCTTGCATCGTCTTATCAGCTGAAGTGTTAATTTCAGGCAACGCTTTCTTTCATTTTAAGGCCTTTATCAGCTGTTTCAGCTGATGTGGCAATATTATCATGCATCCTACTTGTGAAGAACAGAATATACTGAATATGAGAACCTAGAGATGAGAGATTTATATGTGCTAAAACTTTCCGATCAGAATTGATTGACAATTTATATCTTTCATGTTAATCACAGTGGAAAATATAACTCATTCTGATTTCCATAGGGAAAAAAAGCAGCTCTGATCATATTGAGCCATATCCTGAAGTGACCACTGTCTTACATAAAGCCAAATGGTATTATACACTATCAGTCAGATGCAGCCCATAAGCTATTTAATCAAATTGATCGTTACATAACAAACTGAGTGGGCTACTGCCATCCGAGCTCCATCTTCCTGTGGAGCTGCTCTCCGGTCTCTGCGGAAGATACTTTATGGATGATGAGTATGCGGTGAAATGAAACACCCCGATCTGCAGCACGATCATCTGAGTATCATCTGACAGCTACGGCGCCGCTCGCCGTGACAGAGCAGCAGGAAACGCTGGTGTGCTGATGTTTTAAAAGCTCCGCTGTCGGAGGAAATTGGGGGTCGCAGCAGATCAAAAAGAAAAGTTCCACCGAGTTATTCAAGCCTGACATGGCTGTTTGTTTCAGTGAGAGCTGTTTGGATCTGCAGTTTTAATGTTGGCTGACACATAAGTAGGCCGAGGGAGCAGGTTTAATACCAGGGTACACTGTAGATTTATGTGTGTGTGAGCAGATGAGGGGTGTGGGGGTGAATTCCTTTGTTTAAATGTAACCTGAACCCAGGCGTTCTGACGAGAGCAACATCAGTGCAGTAGACCCTGAGCTTATTAACTGTGTGTGTGTGTGTGTGTGTGTGTGCTGTGCTGCCTCCCCATTCACAACTCTTGCTGGCAGCGGTCGCAGATTCCAAGCCAGGCGAGCGAACGTCATCGGCTGTCGAAGTGAATGAGAGTAAGGGGGAAAAAATTGCATCGCCGCATCCAGATGCCTTTCTTGAATTGCGGTAACAGATCCGGGGTATTTAGTTTGGGCTACTAGGCTGAATTCCACTCCAACGCCTGCTGGCTTTCACATTCGGCCTGTCGTGTTTTTGCAGGTTGTAGCTGCGTGAGTTAAAAATCAAGCAAGAATCACTTCAGTGTCAGATTTGGTGTGAAATTCAGTACTTTCTAGTAGAAGAGAAAGTAGTCCCAGTAGATTCTACTGCAGAAAGAAAGAAGTTCCAACATGATGATGATGATGATGAAGACCAAATGTGCCTTGTAAATATCATGGCAGCACTCTCTGTATAAACATGGTTAAAATACCGAGCTAAACGGTCTGAAGTTTTGCTGTGTTTCACTCGAAACAATTCCAACAGCCGGTAGGACGTCCAACATTTGTTCTGTAATATATTTATTGTAATAAATGACCATGATATGTCATCAGTGATTCAGGAATCATGTTAAGCTGAATGCTCGCTTCAGTGTCCCCCTTTGAAATTTCTATTCTGGGCCGAAGAACCGTTTTCGTTTGCCTGTTTCGTGTTAATTAGAGTTCAAATTAATGCTGAATGTTCTCCAAAATGAGTGAGTGTCTGTTCATGAGTTGTAAGAAATCATTAATAATCTTGCAGAAGGAGTAAATGTATATGACGGTTAACTTGAGCAATATGTGAATGGGGACAGGCGACAGGCAGTGAAAGTCCAAGAGTCCCAGAGCAGTGGGCTTTTGCTTTCAGGATAACAGGCTGAACTTTACATTGGCAGACAATTGACAGTTATAAACAGCTGATAAACTTACAGTGGAGGAGTTATTTTCACTTATATATTGTCGATTTATGATATTGCACACGTCCTGCTCTCCTGCAGTGTTCCTGCAGTCTGGGGAGGAGGGGGCAGGGGGAAATAAGTCGCTTCAACCATAGATTATACATTTAATAGGATTGCAGCTTATTTAATTTACAGTCTATGGCTCCAGCTCGCTATCTGGACTGCAGTGCTCATTTTTGCATGTGCAATTGCTACATATTACTCCTTTAAAATGTCTAAGAATGTTAGTCCTATGTTTTGCTGAGCTGTGTACCAAATGAAGATGTAAGAGTGTATTTTCTACCAGCCTCTGTAGTTGCTATAACTTCTGGGAAAAGATGAGATATGACAGAAAGGGAAGAAGGAAGTCTGCAAACCTGACTAAACGTAATGTGAATAAAACTGTATTACATGACCTCATCTTTGAACATGATTTCTGCCTGAGTCATGTCAGATTTTCATCAGCTACGGCGGCTATTTAACACACGATGATTCCACGCTACTTCAATGATAATACCATGCATTTATCTGACATTGGTCCGGAATCATGTGGCGTTCAATGAATGATGGACTCGTTCTTGTGCTAAATTACAAATGGGAGAATCCATAGAGAAATGCCCGCATGATTAATATCTAAATATGGAGGTATCCAGTCATCTGGGATCCTCCAAAGTGCGACCGGATCGTCAGAGTCCCAGATTCAGTTTGCAACAAGCACAGATTAGATTTTCTTGCGTTCGTTTGCGCTACAGTTCAACCGATCAGCAACGACATGAAGCTATGTGAGATAACATGAGATAACAGGTTTTAGGTATTTGTCTGTACAAGTGATTTGTGCATGGTGTCTTTGAGTTCCTGCTGCAGAGGGGTTAATGGTTGCAGGGTGGGGGGCGGTGTTGCTTCATCATGTGACACCGCAGCAAGTCTCAGCAAGCTGGGGGAGCTGCTGTCGTCGGGACAAACGTAATTCTAGTGAAATGAGCTGGTAACCTGTTGTTACCCATTGTCCTCAATGGGCACGAATAATATACAGTAGACACATAAACTTTCTCTCCCACTCATACACAAACAAAAACACCGGCCTGCAGTGCTCCTCCCTCAGGACCCCTCTGAAAGGACGGGACCGTGACATAATGCCGCTGACTTTTATTGGGTAGAGCCTTAATGGAGGGGAGAGTAAAATACACAGGAGGGAAACAAGCCTGTCGTTTGTTCGCTGGGAAAGAAGGGACGGGAAAAGAAAACTTGTGAAGAGAGTCTGTTTCACAGAGCTGCAGGGCTGTCCGTGGCCCATTCTTACATTTATCACTTCTCTCAGCTGTGATTCACTTTGATTATTAAAAATTTCTCTGTTTTCACTTCCCAGCATTCATTTGCAGCAACATCAGACCCCCCCAAGATACTGTGTTCACTGGCAGTCAGGGTTACTGGTAATAATATTAAGCCTGTGTCCCAAAAATACAGGTTTTTTTTACCCACACTAGTGGCATCCACTGCACCGGACTAATTTTTGGCGATTAATCAAAGAGAATTAATCAGAAACATCTTCTTCATCAAAGAGGTTCTCTTAAGTCCTGTTTGTTAGCAAAATTATGGAAAAAATTCAATCAAATTTGTAGGGGATCGGAGTGTGCAGAAACTAATTGGCTCTTTAATCAGTAAAGAAATTAATTGTAACTTGTAGCTTGAGTATAATTACACGTTTCAAATCGTAGTTGTTTAAAGCTATAATATGTAACATTTCCTCAATAAAAAGTCTTAACAGGATTAAAAGATTTTCAGGTTTCGTTTTACGTTGTTTTGGGTTTTTTGTTTTTGGGGGTCTTCTCTCGCTTGCACTTAATCGTAGCTGCGAGGTCAGGAGCAGTTGTGTGGCTAATATTAAGTGCATTAGCCTCACTCTCTGCACTTTCACCAGTGGTTTTTGTGTGAGAGTCTTTTGCTCGTAAAGTTACAAAGCGATCCATTGTGGCTAACCAGAGTGTCTGTCCACCCAATAATAATGCAGCTAATTGACCAATATGTGTCAATAATTCATAGATAACAAGTTTGCTGTGATGGATTGGTGCTGCACAGTGATTAAGTAGCTACCTCACATAATTACTGATTTTGTAATCGTGTGTATTTTCAGATATATTGTAATTTTTGAGAAAAGAAAAATCAAACAATAATTTTAAAGCTTTTACATGTCTTAAAAAAGGCAGTTCCTAACAAGTGGCTAAATTAAACTACAGAGGTTGTTGGGGACATTAGTCACTTAGGCTGGAAATATATTTGCTTTTAACTACGCATCTGTTCATGTTTTTGATGTATTTTGATATTTATTACATATAAATACTATAATTTACAAGCACAGCTTATTGATTGAATATTAGAGCAAGCAAGCAAACTTTAGTTATATACCACGTTTCATTCCAGATAGGTGCACAATGTGCTGCACAGAGAGTGAGCTATGAAACTTGCAGCCACAAGAAAAAGATGCATAAAAAAAAACAATTTTCATACAAAATAACATAAATTAAGAGCAGTAAATGATCAGTAAAATAGTAAGTTTTTTTTATGGTTTGCCATTCAAATGCTTCTGAGCTTACATGCAAATATTCGGCCAAATGAAACTATGGCAATGGAAAGAATTTTAGGAACTATCATTATTATTATTCAACCATTGTTAGTTCGCTTGTCGTTCATGCAGGTGTAGTAATTTATTTCATGGTTCACTATTTTCAGCACTGTTTCAGTTCAAATGGAAGGAAACTTTTCTGCATCAACACTTAACGTCAGGGTTTTTTTTTTTTTTCTTCTTCTGTGTGAATCCTTCAGGATTAAAGTGCAAGGTCTTTTTTTCTTGGCTCTCCATCTTCTACCGGCAGCAAAAAACATGGAGAAATAAACCAAAGAAGAAGCAGAGATGCCCGTTTCTCCATCGACAACGCGCCACAAGGCTCGCTGTGTTTTGAGTAGGAGTGTGACTCATTTTTTCTTGAGTGGAAAAATTCAGCTCTCTGGCTCTTACTATCTCTATTGTTATTGCTGCCTCTACCCACACATACAGTATACATAACTCAGCTGGATGCAACAAGTTCACGCCTGTTCTCCGGGGGTTGTCGAGTGGAATTCTGGGAAATATAGGAGATAATTATCTAAAGTAGAAGTAGACAAGGTGGGCTGAGGGAAAGTGGATGCAGAAAAAATGTGAGTTTTAATGGCTCGTCACTGAAGCACTCCAGGAATTCACTGAGCGGCCAAACTGATGATATCTGTTTTTCCTCATGTCAGACATACAGCTGATTACTGACGCTGCATTTTATCGCGTCTGCATATGGCCTGAGATGTGCTTCCTGTGCTGTGCAATGCTGCCGTATCTCTTTACTGGAACATCCGATGAATATTTGATGTGCCTTAATCGGGGAATAATCAATACTTTATCTTAGGAAGCTTCCTTCCAAATGTCTCCTGCTGTATGAGGAGCTAAATACATGTGCATGCAAACTCTGGCACATGTTCCAATACTATACTTTGGATACCAGCGCCTTTAAAAAAAACCCTCATTATTATTAACTCTGTATAGATGGATATAAGTTTTTTTCAAGGCCAATACCGATACCCTATTATTAGTAATCAAGGAAACAGATAACTGATAACTGGAATCGATATACATTTGCAGTAAAAATGAAAACCATGGTGTCAAAATTTAGAATAACTCAAACTCTCGTCAGAAGCTTTGTTGAAATAAGCATACAGAACCAGTCAAAAGTTTTGACATGCTTTTCAGATTATACCAACAGTTTGAGAAGCTGTCATCCAAGAAAAAAAGTGGCTACTTTGAAGAATCTAAACTATCAAAGATCAATAAACTTTTGCACACTTGGAGGTCGACAGGGAACGTAGGAGAAGACCATGGGTCGACAAGAAAAAGCGAAAAGTCTCTCGCACACTGTCTTCAGCACTTATAATGAAAGATTTAATAACAAAGATGTAATTAAATCTTTGATTGCAAGTGCAGAAGACAGTGTGTGAGAGTGTTATATATTTTAAATTCTTAAAAAGCAAAAACATATCGCTTTGTTTTCACGTTTTTTCTAACAACGTGATTTCATGTAATTCTATATTTCATAGTTTTTATGTCTCCAGTACAAATTTGTTTAATTAAAATAAATGTACAGCATCATTTCTCAAAGATGAGTGAAAATTTATGAATTTATAAATGAACAAAATAGGGCCACAAAGTTTTACTAAGTAAATAGAGTACAAATAAATAAAACTAGTAAAGCTAGTTTAAATATTTTATGTACTTCTTTTACATGCAGTGTAGCAGTGATGCTGCTGAATAAAAGCCTGACTGACACGTGAAGTGCATTGTTTTTAGAAACAGGACTCATGATATACAGTACAGTCTCTAGAGGTTTATGTTTCACATGGTCCAGCAAATAAAGATCACAATTAATCATGATGTTGAATTGTAATACTTAAGATTTGCTGTACATATCAAATCCACCCAAGTATTGTGATTTAAGCGGGTGATAAGTGTATCAGCTTTAGTAAAAACTGAAACAACAGCTTCCTCTCAGCACTTCAGCTAAGTAAAGGCCACAGCCCACTCTCCAGTACCTTTTTTTTTTTTTCTTTCGAGGGATGTTGCCATAACAGGGACAAAAGAACATGGAATGTCAACACGAGAACATGACGTGGAACAAACCTCCTCATGAAGAGGGTTTGTGTGTCTGAGGACAAAAAGGAAATGGAGAACGGCTCTAGAGAACAGAGACGGCTTGAGAAGGGCAACGTAATCGCTTTAACCCTATCTTCATGATGGGTTTTTTTGTGTCGTTTGTGTGTATGCACACACACACACACACACACACGTTCAATAATATCTATCCGTGTACAGTGCACCGCCATCAATTTGATCAGTTGGATGTGTTGTTTTCATTGGGAGTACTCTCCTCCATGTTTGCTCACTTGTGATGTAACTGCAGAGTTTCACCTCGAGCGAGAAGAAATAAAATCATCCCTCGCAGAGATTTAGGATTACACAGCCATAGTGTTCGCCCTATCAAAACATTTATGGAGGTGAACAAACACACTAATGCCGCGTCAGAGCGTAGGAGCGCCCTATTATGGCGAGCTTCATGTGGACTCTGCTCTGTCCTCCTGGATCTTTATGGATGAGCAAACAGCATGTATTACCCTGCCCTGAGCCCTGTGAGCGCTGTGTGTGTGCTGCTTTGATCGGACGCGCGGCCTGGTGGGTTATATAATATCAGCCTATTGAATGTTTCTGCCCCCCCCTCCACCTTCACATTCCATATTTTATATTTATTTATAGAACAGGAAACTTGTGGCACATGACTCGTCCCAGACAGGAAGCGTACCCTGCCTTCTGCTGCTTTTGTCGGATTTCTGCCCCTTTGCGTGCAAGTTTTCAGTATCTTCCTGCACTCTTGTCGGCTCACTCGTGAGCGCACGTACAGTTACTCCAGTGACAACTGTCACAGCTCACCAGCTCTGAGGTCACGGACCGGTTTGACCACCTCAGTTTGTATCAACACATTGCTCCTGCCCTTGGGCTGAGTGCTATTTATAGCGGTAATGTTTACAAGGACATAAAGACAGGGGGGGAAAAAAAGTCACACTTGTGCATTTTTTTCTTAAAGCTTTGTGCAAATGTGGCTGAGAGCAACATTTTACACCGATATAGCTGAAAAGTTTATCTCAAAATGTTTAATGTCAGTTGATATCAATAATTATTGATAGCTTTTAATGGCCTATAAAGTCTATGGCTCCAACTTCCTAGTTTGCCTGCTATTCTCGTTTTTGCTTGTGTAATAGCTACATACTGAACAATTGTCTCATTGCTTCTGATGAAGTATCTATTAATCACTTTTCACACTTTATTTTTGTCTAAATCATTCTTAAACACATGCAGCTTTCATGCAGCTGCATTGTTAAGTTAGATTGTGGTGTTATTGTGAATGTAGCACACTTGGTGTGTTGGGACACAGCTGTACACTGGCATCAATACTTCTGATACGATCTCTCTTTTATTGTCTATGACTGATTTTGAGTTTATGACCCCTCATTAAGTGGTTTAACATGTGACCTCCGCAGCAGCCAGAAGAATAGTCGAGCGTTGCCAGGTTTGATGGTGTACGTCACAGATGTTTGCTCTGAGAGCGTTAGCAGATGTTACAGCCGGATTGTCCCGTTATTATTGCGATAATGAGGAATACGTGGACGGTGGGGCTCGTTCTGGATGGTAATAAGGCGGCTGGACAGAGCGACCGACATGAGATCATCATGGTGGAACAGGGCAACAAAGAGCTTCTTCCTGCTATAGTCCTCCCCTTCTGCTCAGGTCTGGGCAGCGTTTCCCTCGACTTCCTGTGGCACACAGACCACACACACACACACAAACACACACTTCTACTGTTAAACAAAACCACAGGGCTAACCAGAAAATGTCCCCCTCTCAATAACAAGTTTTTCACACATCTGTGAAGATCCTCAGTCATCCAGGTCAAGTTTTTCACATGAAGAAATAAACGGAAACCAAATAAGACTTCAGATTTTACTGTCGGGTTGAATCAATGAAAAGTCTCAAAAGCTTAAAGGGATAGTCCAGATTTTTTTTGATTTGGGGTTGTATGAGGTATTTATCCATAGTCATTGTGTACCAGTGTAGGAAGCTAAGCAATGTACTGTTGCAGACATCAGTATCATTTAAAGTGTACACTAAATTTAGAATATTTTCACCATTTTACTTTGCCATCAGACACCCTTTTCTGGCGGGAAACCGTCGTTATATAAGCCAAATGTCTCTCTCTGCAAAGCCACCAGACTCTTTTGGCAGAACAGTAATTTTACCTCAGAGGACATTGGAATTGCTAAATTACCACTCAATTTGTTTGTCCTATTGTGTGTTTGGATTGTGTTTATATGAGTTAATACATTGCTTTTTAAGGAAATATTATATTATACTTTTTAAACTGATACTGACTTTTCAGATGGGCCTTTTTTAGGCGGCTAAAATACATTTTGCTGCTGACCTTGTCCACAGCGGTGTATTGCTTAGCTTTCTGCACCAGTAGTTGAAGTTGTAAAAATATCTTTTAACCCTAATTTGATGCAGAATCTGACTGAACAAAAAGTCGCCTGTTGGCCAGCATGACGCATGCATTTTGGGGAGACCCTCTATAATAATGGAATAAATAATATGTTACAAATGAGCCTCTGGTCACTCACATAATTTGTTATTTCTCAGGGATGTTAAAAACTACACCGGCCACATGCTGATGTAATGGCATCATGAAGAAAACATGTTATGACTGTAAAGCGTTTACGATTAAGGCGACTGTCCCCTACCCCATACAACCCCACTTCAGATAATCCAAACTATCCCTTTAACCTTGAATAGGATTTATTGCAGCACTCTTGGCTGGATTGCATTGGCTTGTACAGGTGTACTATATTTAATAAACAGATTTTTATTCAATTTTATTAAATTCTACATTCCTACTCACACTATACAAAGTAACATGCAAACACTTGTTTGTGACTTGCTACACGATGCATAAAAAGCACATGTGGAGAGGTGTGAGTTGATTCCACGCAGCTCCTTCTGTATATTTGTTTGGTAAGAGATTTATATCTACAGTAGTACTGTGTCTGTGTCGAGATGGCTCGTGATAAAGCAAAACTGTATGCAGTGCTGAATCACTCTGCAGAGAAGCATGAAAAGGATGTTTTAGAGACGGTGCCGATGCAAACTTGTCGTTTTTGCTTAATAATATGCTTGTTGTGTATTTACCAGTCATGGTTTGCATGCACAAGGAGACCGGCCCGCACCTGCAGCTCTGATGCAAATATATTCCACATATCTCACAGTCGGACATTGTTTGAGAGAAGGAAGACTTTAAGAGAACAAAGGCCTCCATATCGGCGTCTCGTGATTGTCGGCATTCACTGTTGGTACCTCACTGACCACCACGGTATATGACTCAACCTGCGAGGCCGACATTTAACAGATCAGACAAAGGAGGTGATGTGAGAATGAGTTGGATAACCAGAAAGTGGTGATCTGCTGTTCTGTTTGTGAGCAAGAATGAGATTTTTAGGTCGGTGCATGGAGGAGAAGATGAGTGTGAAGAGTCACCAAAATCTCACTTTCTGCAGAGTGTAGGTGTAGAGACAATAGTGCATGTTCACACAGCGCTCCTCTCTTTGCCAGCGCTCTCACATCACATTCTGCTGCTGCTGCTGCTGCTGCTGCTGATGTTGTTGTTGTTACATATATGCTGCCAGATGCACAGCGTGAGATTCAGGATGTGGTTTTGGCTGGCTGTCCACAGCAGCTCTGACTGCAGTCTGGAGTGACAGTGTAAGTGGAGGTGTTTGAAACCTCAGAAACCGTCTGCGAGTGTGTGCACTAGAAATTGACACATAAAAGAATCTAAGCCATTAAAGGGACAGTTCACCCTAAAATTTAAAATGCACATTTTTTCCTATTTCCATGTTCCTATTCGTCCGTGGTTTTTGTGTGAGCTGCGGAGTTTCGGAGATATCGGCCGCAGAGATGTGTGCCTTCTCTTAAATATAATGGAACTAGATGACACTCCTCATCAAAGCAGTTGAAAGGGAGGACGAGAGACAAATTAATGAGGATGTGAGGAAGCGGCACCTTTTACATGACCCACAGCAGCCTTTTTGTAGGAATATCATCAAAACGGACGGGGTTTAAAAGGAAAAATGGGAACTTTTGGGATTTATATTATATATATTTTAAGAAAATTGCATTAGTTATGAATAAATAACTCATTATTAATCATTCTCATTAATCTGTCAGTTATTTTCTTGGTTAATCGATAAGTTGGTTGTTCTAAAAAAATAGTGAAATGTGTCTACCAGTGTCTTGCAAAGCTCAACATGTCGTCCTCAAATGTCTTGTTTTGCTCACAAGCCAAAGATATCAAGTTAACTGTCATAAAGGAGTAAAGAAACCAGAAAATATTCACATTTAAGAAGCTGGAATCTGAGAATTTTGACTTTTTTTCTTGAAAATTGACTGAAACAATTAATTGATTATCATAATAGTTGGCGATTAATTTAACAGTCGCTAAATAATCGATTGGTCGTTGCAGCTGTAGTGGATGAATAGCACTGCAGGTAAGAGGAAACATTCATTTTTGATTTTGGGTGAACTGTTCCTTTAATGGCTTAGATTTTTTCACATGTCAACACTTTATGAGTCTAACCTCTCAGCTAAGCAGGGACATTTTTGAATGTGTGGACGGATGGGGCCTGCAGAAGTGCCCCGAGTCGGTTAAATTGAGCATGAGGACATTACTAGAGAGAGGTCACAGTAGAAACACTACACACACACAGACACACACAGATGTTTGGGATGCCGGTAACCCCCTGGTGCCGCGCCAGACGGATGTCGTTCCCTCTCTGACCTTATTTTTGCTTCACTTGACATGCCTTGATGATGTCAGAGCTGCTAAGCAGAAACACAAATAACGGGCGGCGACCACACTGCCCTCATGGAACAAATTAGACCGACAAGTTCCTGTGTGCAGCAGCGTACCCACGGCGCGGTGCATATTTCTGCTCATGTGTAAGTGACAGACCATGAGAGACCGAAAACTCCTAATAGAGGACGAAATAAATGGGGGGGGTGTGAGGACACGAGGGTTTATGATCGACATTTACGAGCATATTCATACTTTTAACAGCCCAGTTTTGTTAAGCAGAACCCCAGAGGCACTGATCTGGACATAAAACAACACGCAAGAGGAAGTTTTTCCTGCAGCTTCATACCATCATTTTGCAATCTCTCTGCTTCCTTTTATGTTGATATTTACAATCCTTTTGTAAACTCAGACCTAGTTTGCTCCATCCCTCCAGAATATTTCCCCTCCAGCGAGCAGATACAGAAACAGCTCAAGGCCACCAACAATGCAACACAGAGTCTGAACTCATTTGAACTTTTTGAGGGTTGCGTTGGATCGAGGCCACAGATGATCAGAGACAGGAAATGACTTGTGAGATCCAGATGAAGGAGTCTGGATAATTTATGCATAATATTTGCATGTTTGAGGGAGCGGTTGGGTGTGTTCACATGTGGATGTTCAGAGCTCTTAACCCAACTGGCCTCAGGATCAGGGTTCGTGCAAAGTTTTGACAGTTTTGAAAATGCTTTTTTTTTTTTATCATAATGTTTTCAGTGTTAGGAATATTTTTTATTTTGGTTATAGGCCTTAAAAAATGCTTAATTTTCAGAGACATCACTCATCTAAAGCAAAAATATTTTAATATTTAAAATGAAACAATCCTGATATTGTATTTGTCATTCATAACTCAGTTATACTTTACTCTGGAAATTAGCAAGTAAGTTATCATGAACAGCTGGTAAAATAAACAAAGTGACAATATACATTGCTGTGGGTATAAAGGGATTTATA
>JAJHUR010094498.1:0-17856 GCA_027495735.1 Lutjanus campechanus | reverse complement strand
CCCCCCCCCCCCCTCCACCCCACCTCCCCCTGTCTGTCTCCTGCCAAGAAACTCTACTGGCTTCCAAAACCCACATGCGCATACCAGTACAGACAAGAGCCACGTAATTTAAGTGTGGAATAATAATAATAATAATAATAAAATGAAAAAAAATCGATTCAGTCACGCTGTAGTCTGGTTTGGAACTGAGTCCAATCCAGAAAACGCATATAAATGTATGTTAAGTCTCACTAAAACACAGGCCTTCACAATACAGAACCTATAGGAACCAAACAGGATATACATGTGTGTCAGTAATACTCAGTTTAAGTCAGGGCTGGACATTAAATCGATCTTATATCAATACTGTGACAAGAGACAAGATAGATTTTGGACGTTGTTATATTGTCTCTCGTCTTTTCCTGTTTATAAAGGCTGCATTACAGTCAAGTGATGTAACTTCATGTATTTCTATTATTTGTCTTTACCCACGAAGCCATTATATAAAAAATCTCATGTTTATATTTAATGAAAGCACCATAAGTCATCCCGAAAATATTGTTACAATATCGATATTGTCGTATATGAAATACGTGATATATGATATTTGATTTTAGGGATATCGTCCGGCCTTATTTGAGAGTTTACGCTACATTATTTTAGGTAAAATGACCGATATATCTGTTGATCGATATTATCGGCCCAATATTGGCCTATCACAGCTAGATCGGTCTGCACTGATATCGGCATATATGTGAAAACGTGAAAACTTTTTTTTTTTACTTAACATAATACAGATTGTTTTTATTTGTTACCTTTGTAGAAAACATTATGTATATATGATCTTTTTTCATCCAAATATTTTGTTTCTATTTATTTATTTTTGTAAGTTTATAATTATTAAAAATACTGGTAAAAGTTTACTATTTCACTGCCCTGATATCATTTTGGGCAATAACGTTTCTTGTTGAAATGCAAAATATCCTGCCTCTATTAAATATCGTTGTCGCAAATGAATATACTTTATATTCTGTATAAATAATATCGGCTTATACATCGATATTGACATTTTCAAATATCAATATCGGCCCCAAAAAGTCCAGTATCGGTCGGGCCCTGATATCAAAATATATATTGTATATGCAGAAAAGCTTAAAAATATTGACACATTATTTATTGGCCATACTGCCCAGCCCTGTAAGTTCATTCTCTGTAATTAAATAATAATAAATAATAAAATAATTAATGCATATGATGATGCAATTTTAATTAGGTGAAGTCAGAATAATTCAGCTAGGTAGGTATTTAGATTTAGACACAAGAGCACAGTAATACAAGTGTAAGACAGTGCTGAGACAATGTAATAGCGCCGAGGTCAAGTGACAAATGTAAATAAAAAATGAAGTGTTTGGTGAGTTTAGTCATGAGACGAGCTGTCTAGTCTGCTGCCTCTAGCCTAGTTTCAGAGCTAGCACACAAATTAAGCACGGCTGGCTGCAGAGGAGAACAAAGCGGTCGTTTCATGCGGCGCTCATTAACGCACACTCAACTCTGTTCCCCTTCAAAATGCACCCCTGACACTATCACACAGCTTTCACAGACGTGCTGCTTCGTGAGGAGATGCAAGAAAAACACCAAAAAACGCCATGCATCCCTGTCCAGGTTAGTCATATGTGCAGCGGGACAAAAGAAAAGAGGCGAGCAGCCACTGCGCCTGGTCCACAGAAAAGGTATTACGTAATTGGCAAGTGAATTGCGCTATGCATGCCTGGGCAAAGCCACTGGGGGAGCGCACACAGCACTCGCTCAGGAGGACCTGGCCATTATAACGCTTTACTGACACCTGCACAGCGTTTTGGACAGGTGTCAGCTTCATTGCAGACATTGCACGAGATGACGCCAGCGAAAGGAGAAAGCAGAAAGGGAATAAAAACGTTTCCCCGACCCCCCGCAGATCAGACAATGGCTGCCTTTTAACCCTAAACTTACCTGGTGGTGCTTGATCCATTTCGATGTAGAATAAACCTTCGGGAGGATAAACCATTCCTGTTTCAAAAGAGTAGTCCAGGTTGCTGTCGTTGCTGTCTCTGCGCGTAATTTAAAACGAAAAATGCACGCAAATCAACCTAATTTAGGTGACTTCAATGCAGTCGCAGACGCCACGTCCTACATAAATGTGGACAAAAAGTCAACTCCTTCGATTCCGAGTGCATGAAACATCCCAAATCAGTCCAGATGTCTTTTCTCAACATAGCATGTCTAACGTGGGGGATTTTTTTTTCTTCTTCTCCAGAGGACTAGATTGTCAGTTCGTGTCTTCTCGTGGCTGCGCGGCGGAGCTCTACTTTACTTCATCTCGGAAGTGGAGCGACTTTAAAGGGCTGTTCGTAACATCATCTTGGCGCGGTCCAACCCGCCGCTACAGGAGGGGGGTTCTTTTTCTCGCAGGATTCACCGTCACGGAAAACACGCCCTGTCACGCTTCTATCATACGGTTACATAAAGATAATAATTTTAAAGTAAACTCCGCAAAATAATACTTTAGATGGTGAATTTCACACGCGGATAATTACTGTATGCTACATTGGTAACCTCTAAAACGTAATGGTACATTCCAGACCGTTTCATTCAACTCTCCTCAAGCTGCACTGTAACAGCTGAAAAATTCCTTTCAGGGCATGAATGGAAAAGAAAAACCTAGAATATTAGCTTGAATGATTAAATGAGAACATGAACGAACTCATATCTTATATTTTTGTGTATTAATACTCAAAAACAAATAGGAATTCGGGCATTTTATTCCACTTTAAGAGTTGCCCTAATTTAATTTGGTGAGTGAGCGAGGTTGCAATGAGGTGACATCATGCTATATGTTTCAAGGTTATTATAGTTTCCTAAATCTGAACTAAAAACTGAAATAAAGAAATGGACATCAGAGATAAAAAACAAAACTTTAAACTCAAATATTATTGTACACTTAAATAACAAAATAAAATAAAAATGTCTTCAGTCTTAGTCTTTGTCAATGGTCAAATTTGTCAACACATCAAGTATTATGAGGCTTTGGAGCACATGAATATTGTAATGTCTACATTAAAGCCAGATCGATATATTGGTTAAATCGATATTATCAGCCCATTATTGGGCTATTATAGCTGTATTGTCTATATCAGTATCGGCATATGTAACTTTTTTGATGCGTTTTCTTAATTCAGGTTTAAAATATAAATATGTTATGCTCTAATTGTGCTTTTTTTTGTTTATAGTTATTTAAAAGTATTATAAATACCAGTGAAAGTTTGCTGTTTCAGTGCCCTGGTATCATTTTGGACAATAAGTTTATTGTTAAACTATAAAACATCCTGCCTGTATTGCATATCTCTGTCACATGGTAACCACTTTTCAGGCATCGCAGCAAAAATCTGTTTATGTAGATCTTCTTTATACTGTGTGTTATAATCAATACGAAGAATATCAGCCTTTATTAATTCTTGCAGGGAAATTCAGGCATTACAGCAGCAACAGCAATGAGAATGAAACACAGGTAAGGAAAAATTAAAGAGCAGAAGTACAACAATAATACAATAATAGTAATAATACAGATAAAAATATAAATAATAAATGGTTAGGCAGTTAGGCTCTTGTCTACATGACTTTGTCACCTGTGTTGTGTTTGTATTGTAATACTTATTCTGAACTTAATAAATCTTACCCTACCCTCCATATTATAATAAAAACTGAAAGTAATAAAAACTAAACTAAAACTAAACATTGTTTAAACAGTCAAAACAAAACTGAAACGAGCAAATCCACTCTGCAAACTAACTGAAACTAAACCAAACTGTAAAATAAATAAATAAAAACTAAATTAAAACAGATAAAAAATAGAAAACTCTGATCGGTTCTAAGATAGTTTAACTGTCCTCAGCAGTTTGGCATCCACAGAGAGCACCAGACATTAACCCTTTTGTCTGAGAGGTGACAGAGTTGCCTGCCTAGTTGGCAAGTGTGTATTATATTCTTGTCGAGCTTGTCAAACACGTTCGGCGGCAAAAAGTGGCATCTCGACTGCCGCCAGTCGTAATTATTGCTGCTCTGAGATTATCCTGTTGCAGACACGACAGGTAATAGCAGGTGTGTTAACCACCTGTACGCATTAGGGGCTTGAAAATAAATGAGAATTAATAGTTTTAAGATTAGAAGTTCTGTCTTTTCCACCAGGATTACTTTCTCCTCATGCATTCATGTTGGATGAATACGTGCATTGTTGTGCGTTCATGACACAGAATGACATTGTGCTATAAATTTAAACAACCGGGGCCTCTTCCACCAGCTGACGTTAGTGGCTGCAAGGAGAGTGAAAGGCCTGCATGGTCAGAGGTCCGTCTCTGTTGGTGTCCAGGCGTTTATGGCCGGTCCCCTTTTGACCCGAGGACAGAGAGGCAGGGAGGTAAATGACTCCAGCATTCCTTTTTCCCATCAGTAAGACGATTCTTTCCTGTGTCCAGCCAGTGCCCATGAAACATCTGAACTAACTGCCAAGATGGAGCGTATTACGGCCAGAGAGCGCGCACGCGTGAAGAGCAGAGGTGGCAAAGGTGCACGCATTCTTTACTCGAGTAGGAGTACGAGTACTTCTGTGTAAGTAGAAGTACTGATTAAACTTCTTTAAGTGAAAAAAGTGAAGAGAACAGGCTCTAAAAGTCGTCCAGCTGATTCTGTGCAAAACTAACTGAACCTCACCTTTTCTCTGGAGTATTTTCATTGTCGATGTTCTTCTCAATTAATCGATTATTTGGTCAAAAATGTCAATAAATTGATCCTGTCACAATCTTGTCAATTGAAAAATAGGTCCAAACATGTGAAAACAGGTGGAACGCACCTATTTATCAACTAGTGATCAATCTGGCAATAATTTTTCCACTAATTGATTAATTGTTTGGCCCGTAAAATGTCATAAAATATTGATCGGTGCTACTTAAATTTCTTGTTTTGTCCACAACCCAAAGATATTTATTTCACTCTCACAGAGGAGCAAAGAAACCAGAAAATATTCACATTTAAAAAGCTGGAAATTTACTTAAACAGATTAATTGAGTATCAGAATAGTTCAATAATTGTCAACTAATCGATTAATAGTCGCAGCTCTAACATCTCTTACGTAGTTCATGTCTCGTTACGTCTGTCGTGCGTGATATGCGCTGATGGACGTGTTGTCGTTCCGTCCGTTCAGGTTGAAATACGTCTTGGAAGGCGAAGTGCAATGATGCAAAAATAAAAATAATCGATAATTCTCCTCAAATGCATTGAAACTGTGTACTTGTGTACTTACAATACTCCAAATGTTTTCAACAATGTTCAAATGTGGAGAAATCCGTAATTTGTTCACAGTAACGGAGCGTTTCCTGCTGGCCGTCGTTAGCTAGTTGCTATAACTTCTGGGAAAACAAGGGATACGTCACAGAATGAATAAAGTTTTATGAGTCATGTCAGATAGATTTTCAGCAGCTGCGGCGGTGGCGGTTGTCTAAAAGTGAAGATAACAATTCCCACGATCCCTCACTTCTTCACAACGTCATCAAACTTTATATTTTGTTGTTGTTTTATTGTTTTATTTACAGTTTGTGCGTTTCAGACTAAAGAAACAAGTCTGATTTAAAAATGTAAGGAGAAAAAGTACAGATGTTTGTGTTCAAATGAAAAGATGAAAGTAAAACTAAAATAATTTAAGTATTTTAAGGTACCTGAAAACTCAACTTAAGTACAGTAACAAAATATTTGTACTACTTCTGCTTAATCTTTTTTTCTTTTTAGATAAAAAAAAATCTGTGTCATTTGCATGTTTTATGCAAATTAGGGCCCAACTGATGCTGGATTTTGGAGCCCAGAGCCAATACTGATATTAGATGAGTAAAAAAAGATTCAGAACCCGAAATATTGGCTGTTATTCTTTATACAGAACTACAGCACTCTACATATTATACAGCATATAGAATCTATACATGAACAGATGTTTTTGCACACAGATTTTTGTGCAATGATCCGTCAAAAGTCCCCCAACACTTGTGACAAAGATATTATACAGTATATTATATATTATATAACGTGGGCAGGATGTTTTACAGTTTAACAATAAACTTTATTGTCCAAAACAGGGCTGGAACTACCGATTATTATTTTCATTGTTGATTAATCTGTCGACTATTTTAATCCCTAAACCAATAATTTTTTGGTGTATAAAATGTCATCTCTGTGCAGAGTACAATATATTGATATTATATAGAGGGGAAATGATGAAAAATGTTGATCAGTGTTTCCCAAAACATGTGGTGACGTCCTAAAATATCTTGTTTTGAATTAGTTGTTGATTAATTTGATAACTGATTAATTGTTGCAGCCCTGGTTCAAAATGACATCAGGCCTCTGAAACAGTTAATGATTATTAATAGTTATTAATGAAAACCACAAACAGAGCATAACACATGTTTTAAACTGTAATTAGGAAAAGGATCAAATATTAATGCAGGTGCGTATCGGACATCTTGCTGAAACCAATAAAGACCGATAGAGCTGTGATAGATCAATATCTTTCAACTGATACATCTGTCAGGTTCTCATGCAAATGCTGCTTAACTTGCCAAATTGTAGTCTTGAGGTGTTGGCAGGTTTCCTTTAGACGTTACATCCACCATGTGACAGGTATGTAATTGTGTGTGTGTGTGTGTGTGTGTGTGTGTGCGTGTGCTCACGTGTGTGTGTGTGTGTATTTGTGGGTGCGATGTATGAGCGTGTGCTTTCCATGCGTTCCTGCTTTAAGAAGCCTTGCAGCCTGTCACGGCATGTCACTTGGCTGCTGCCCAACCCTCCCTCCTGCCCCCCCCCCCCCCCCCCCCCCCCCCTCCCCTTCCCCCGGTGTCAGGAGACCACAAAGTTTTACCCCTTTAACTCCTGGGGTCTGACCCCCCGTGACACATTTCACTTCCACCGTCCCCTTGAGACGCAGCAGCATCGGGGCTCCAGACACGTCGGTTGGATGGGAGGGGGGTGAGGACAGTGATTCACAGGCCTGATGAGCTCCAGTCTTTATGCTTTGTGTTTTGGGATCTATTGCCTTTATGATCAGTATCCGAAAAAAGCTGAAATATCTGGGTTGTGCCGTGCATTTGTGCGTGGGGGTGCCCCCCATCTGTGTTTGTGCGTGTAGTGACCGGGGCGAGCGAGGGCCGACTTGCAGGATAAACCTTGAGGCTTTGCACCCCAGATCCAGGCAGTCCTGATGGGATCAGTGAAGGCTAATCGTAAGATTACGGGATAGGCTGATACGGCGAGCCTGCCAGCTGCCTGCTAGCTGATGTGACTCATCTTGATATCCAGTACCGCAAAATGCCACTGGACTGTGGGAGTGCTGGGAAAACGCTGCATGAGTTTTAAATTAATAGACAGATGTTTCTCTGTGCTAAAAGTAGATAACAGTTTAACTCTAATTCTGTTAGATTTACATTTCTGACACGGATCTGACAGACAACTTAAAATCACTACAGAGGGTCTATTATAGGAAACAGTGTTAAAGGGACAGTTCTGAATACTTGATGTCAGGTACATCTACAGTAGATGTCGGTCGGCATCCCCCCATTTAGGAGAAGGAGAGAGGGACAACAGGTTGGAAGCTGACCATTCATTCGTTCATTGTTCATTTTAGCCACTTAAAAAAGGTCCTTCAATATCATCTAAAGTATACGCTACAATTAGAATATTTTCACCGCTTTACTTTGCAGACAGACAGCTGTCGCTCTCTCCAAACCAACCAAACTCCACAGGAAAAAAATCAGTAATTTTACTTCACAGAACAGTGAAGCTGCTGGTCTGCGACTGATCTGACGATCTCGTGTGACTTTGGAAAATCCTAAAAAATCCTAAAACAATGAAGTCGCACAGTAACACAAACTAAACAGATCGAGGCAGCAGGAGACCAGCAACTCCCGTTTTCTGCGACGTAAAATTTGCATGCATATCGTCACTGTGCTGCACAGTTTTTCTTTCATGCATCTCATTTCACAACAATACAGTTTGTCACAGTTTGCACTGTTTTTTTTATATACATCCCTGTTCAAACCGTACATGTAGTCACTGTTTTTGCACTGCTTCTTACACATCTCATAACCATACAGTCACAGTTTTGCACAGTTTTTTTGATGTATGTCACATCTTATAATAATAACTCTACATGCTGGCCTTTGTACCTCTTAAGTTCTATTTTATTTATGCATACTGTCTATTGCACACTATACTTTACTTTTTATACTTAACTTTAGACTTTATTGTGCATATTATGAACCATGCTCTCACATTAGTATTAGTATTGTTAATATCTTTGCTCTTTTTATTGTGTTGCCTGTTTTTTTTTCTTTCCTTTCCTTATTTACTATCCTTTTTTCCCCCCCAGTCCTTTTGCATCTCTGCTGCTGCTGAGACTGAAATTAACCCACAGGGACAAATAAAAAGTTATTTTGCCGATGGAGTTTGGTTATTTTGGCTTCAAATGGTATCCTTTTGTTGCTGACTCCGTCCATAGTTCATTTTTTAGCTTCCGTGCTTTTGCTCCTCTCTGATTCTCCAAACTGGGGTTTTGTTATTTCTCTGGTCAGTGTCAGAAGGAGAGATACAAAGAATTCAAGAGTTATTTTGACTCTGAAATACATTCCTGACCTCATTTACAACGTGGATAAGTAAAGAGTAAATAAAAGCTCCTCTGCACAAAGAAACATGATAAGAAATTTAGATAAAGGTGGTGATAAAGAGTAACAACAATAAAAGTCACAATAAAACCTTAAGCATGAATAAAAACCTCAATAATAATAAATTTCATTTAAATTCAAAGCAAATAATTCAACTAAAATAGGCAAACAGGATTGGTTTTTGTGCCCCAGAGATGATCAGGTCAGTGTGGTTAAGTGTGTTTTACATGAACTCTGTGGTGAAATTATGGAAAGAGTTTTAATCCCCATATTTAAGAGTGTTAAATGTGTACATGATAGGCCTCCCGCTGTCATTCACTTAGCCACACTAAGTCACAACAACCAGTATTTGTAGAATCGGTGGAATAATCTCTTGGCTTTTTAGCGTAATGCTTGTTTAGACGTTGCTCACTAACTGTGTCAAGGAATATTATTCGACAACTGTTTTCATATTTCCCGTGCGGTGCGATGTAGGACACGTTTTTTTAATCAGGATTATTTTGTTTGTTGTCGATCAGAAAAAGACTCAAAGACACAACACGGAGAAATCATGTCAGGGATTAGTTCAGTTGCCCGGTGTCGGTATCTGTGTCATGGTCTCGCATTGTAGCCCTGGGTGAATTGCACATCTCTCAAATCTTCTGTACTGTAGTGTGCTGCTATTCACGGCCATTGAAGGGATGCATAATGGTCTTGGCAGGGCGTTCGACATTCACCATGGAGAGACTGTGGGGTTTCCCTGATCGGCGGCCAGAACCAGCACACAAAGCACGCAGTAGTCCTGCCAGAGGCAACTCAACTGTGGGCAGAGTGTAGGGCGGCTATGGTCTGGCCCCCAGGACCCTGCCATTGTGGAAATGTAAGTGGGGACAGTGTCTGAACGGCTTGAGTTGGAACAGAAAACTTTGGATGACCAAAACTATGAGCTTCAAATAGCTGGGCCCTGGGAAACATAGCTTGTTCTTTTAAGGAGGTCAAAGAGAAGCCAAGAAGAGGAAAAAAAAAACAGAAAACCGATGTTTGGTGGAGGGAATGTCAAATTGGAGGCTACTGTTACTATAGACATCAGCAAAACTGACATACCGTTTTTCCAAACGCTCCAGTGTCCGTCTGCCTCTCTGTCTGTCAAGTCTCTTTCTCCGTCCTCTGCGTTAGCGCCCGGCGGTCGTACCCCGGCGCTCATCATCTGTCACTCCGCTCTGCCAGAGCCTAATCTTACTAACAGAGGTGACAACTGAGGTACTCGTGGCATGCCACCGCGTAACGTTTACCAGCTGAGTGTCTGAGTTATGCCGGGGATGATGATCCTGTGGTATCAGCGGCCTCTGTCTCTTCAGAGGCCCTCGCCACCTCTCTGCTAAAGTGGTGCACCAAATAAAGGCCTGACCGTGACCAGCGTAAGCAGAATATATCCACAAGATGCTGTCAGTTTTTCAGGCCTTGCATCGTTGGGTTTGGGTCACAGCAGGTTGCAGGGCTGCAAATAAGGATCATTTTCACAGTCAGATACAAACAACACAAAGTGCTTCACACAATAAAAACATGAAATCAATTCTGAAGCACACAGGAAGTCGCTGCAGAGACTTTAAAATTGGTGCCATGTGTGCTGTCTTTCTGCTCCTCGTCAGCACACGTGCAGCTGAGTTTTGTAATAATTGCAACTGACCAGAAAGAAGAGCGTTACAGTAATCAATTCTGCAGGTAATAAAAGCACGCACCAGTGTCTCTGTGTTGGCTTGGGAGAGAAACGGTTGCACTCCGGCGATGTTCTTAAGGTGATAAAATCCAGTTTTGGTTATGTTTCTAATATGCGGTTCAAAACAAAGATTCGGATCAAAGATAACTCTGAAGTTTTTCTCCTGTTGATGGGGTTTTAGTAACAGTTTTTGCAGTGTTGCGTAATTAAGACCTGGGTTTTGTCCTGGTTGAACTGAAGAAAGTTCTCTGCCATCCAGGACTTGATGTGTAAAATACAGTTAAAAAGGTAATCAGTTGGCCCTGAGTCATCAGGAGACGCTGTGATGTTCAGACGCCACCGTGAGGTAAATTTCCCAGCAGTTAATAAACTTGTAACAACACCGGTGTTACTGATTACACCACCGAACAAGAGAAAGTAAGAGTCTTGATTTGTAAAAATCTGCCATTTAAATTTTCAAATTCTTCTTTAAAAAGAGTCTTTATGGTATGAGGTGTGATATAACGGCCCCTGCAGTGTTGTTTATTTTTTCTTCAGATGTTCTCTGGATGCTGCGTTTAGGTATAAATATACCAGAAGAACTGCCGATTCTGCACGTCTGCCTTTTAAATTTGATTATTGAAAACGAAAGCTCATTTTTAATATTGAAATTGTGACACCCCAGGTGTTTTCTGGTAGAAAACAGCTGGTATGGTGCTGTGGAGCGCTGGGATGAAGCATATGTGTGGTGAGAGAAAAAGTTAGCTACAAAGCTAACTTGATGCTACATCAACAGAGGGTTGACTACACAGCTAACAACATGTTTAGCGTGTTAAAAGCACAACACTCAGCAGTAACAGTCAGTGTCTGACTGAACTGCTCCTACAAATGGACTCTAGATAGTTTATGTCTGACACAGACAGAACAAGCTTGTCCTCTGTTTTCTTGGTTACCAGGGTGATGAGTCCCCATTGACTATATGATTGGTTGCCTGAAACAGTGAAGACACCTGCGCCGTCCTGAAACATTTAGAGATTTTCAGCTAGAAACACTGGGCGACTGGGCGTGTGTGTGTGGACACATTACTTACTTTGAACAACATGAACGCTTTGAACTGTAGCTGACGTCCACGGACGAGTCGTACAGAAACGCTAACGTTAAGTGCATGCTGCTGCATGCTTAGCCAAGTTAGCATTAGCTTTGACACATTAGCATCAGCTAACACCTTCCTGGTCATGCATTGACCAACACAATGCTCACTTTGTGTGCACCCCACAACTGTTTGGTGATGTCGGGGCGCTGTATGATCGCCCTTCCAGTGGATTTTACAGTGTATTATTGTGCAGATGACAATAATGCAAGTACCTCCTCCTCGCATCTCTCTCTCTCATATCCTCACTGTGTGCAGCTAAGACACGGAGACACAGAGGAAAGTGGAGTGGAGGAGACGAGGAGACACCTTTACATTGCTTGTTTTGTCTGACCAACCGTCCAAAATCCAATGATATTGAAACTGTAACAATATTTTTGCTTTGTAAATGAATTAAGTGTCATTTCAGGACTCATCAGAAGAAAACGCTGATATTCCCAAATTGTTGTAAAACTATCATTTCTGTTTCAGCCCACCCGCACATTGGATTCAGCAGAACTTCTGTGATGCATCTTCAGCCGTGAGTCACCTCTGAGTCTTTGTCTGAAGAGAGGAGTCGTGTGTGAGTAAACGATTCACGGCTGGAAGCTCAGTGAAGTTAAGCTAGTAACCTCACTCTCACTCTCACTCTCTCACTCTCTCACTCACACACACACACACAATCCCAGGCTTTCAAGCAAGGCAAAATTCAGAAGCCGAGACCTCTTTCAAGCTCCTCGGCAGTTGCCCCCTTTATATAAAAGGACACTACTCTCCTCGGCTACACAGCCATCACATCAGCACTATAACTCTATTAGGCACAGCTCCAGGACACACTAAGCAACCCATAGCCCACAATGGCATCATTGTCAGTGGGGATTGCAGCCATTGTCGTCCATGCTACAGGATTTATTCCCCTCCTCCCATATTGTGACCTTCACCTCTGACCCCGGCTGCCATCTCACATGCTCTGGGACTCAGGGCTTGTGAGGCTTTATGCCTTCTCCGTCTTAAACGCTCCTCCACAATGACCCAAGCCCGCTAAGTGGCTTCTCTCCACAGCGCCAGTGTTTGGGATGATTCAGGTTAGTGTCAGCAAGGAGTGAGAGGGGAGGGAGGGGTCGCGGTGCGGAGTTGTGGTCGGGCTGATTGACCCTTAGAAAAGGTCAGTTGGAAGGCATGAGAGGAGAGGAGCTGCCTAAATGGCTCTTTTCTCTCCTTTTTCTCCCCCTGGCCAGGGCAGAGACTCTGTATGGTTATTTATGAGCGTGTGGGAGAGCGAAGAGGGGCTGCAGTGAAACCCACCAGCCCTCTTTGTTGCGAGGGCTGGGCTGGGCTGAGGTGCCTGTCATTGGTTCGGTTCTGTCATATATACATGCACGTGCACGCACACGCAAGCGCTCACACACACCATTAAGAACCCCTCCCAGAGCTGCAAGGACAGAGGAGAGGACTCTGTTGCGAGGCAGATTTGGAAAGTGAGGTGTGCTTCACACAATAGCTGTCAGCAGTTTGATAGATGCCTCTCAGCCGTCTAAACCCTGTGAAACGTCCAGAAACCGGAGGCCGCTGACGTCGTCCTGAACTAAAGCTGGCAGATGTGTTGGTGTCATGTCCACATTGTGACATAAGTCAAGATTTCATCTGGGATTTTGGTGTTTTTTTTGCTGAGTTACAGTTAAATTTTAGTTATTTAAAACTATTAAATGTAACATTTCTGTATTAAAATGTCTAAAAAAAAAAGTCTCACAAATGTTTCCAACAATGTTCAAACACACACAGAGAAACCTGTAGTTTATTCAAGGTAACTGCGTTTCCTGCTAGCTGTTGCTAGCTAGTTGCTACGTCCTGTAACTTCTGGGAAAGTTGGATAAAGGTTGTCAAAAGTATTGATAATTAAATACTTTTGCAATACCACATGTTTAGTTTAGTCTTTATTGTCCTGAATAAAATTTGGCTTGCAACAAAACCAGACAGTGACTTTTTCCTGTACCAACATGTGCTGTTTTTTAGGACTGTTTTTTTGTCTTTTTGCTGCAGTAAAAAAAAAAGACGTAGTTTAAAAATTTAGTTTAAAGTTTAAAATTCTGGTGAATGTGACTAAACATAACTTGAATAAAAGTTTTTATTTTTTCCCTGAGTCACGTGAAATGTAAAGACAACAACTCCCATGATCCCATGCTCTTTCATGACATCATCAACACTACGGCTTTTGTCAGAGACCCCCCCGACACAGAACCTACATATTTCTAATTGAACGTACAATATGGTCTCTCTCAAATTAAAACAATAACACGAGAGGCAGTTTTATGATGTCGTCAAGGAGAGTTGGATCATGGGAGTTGTTTTCTTCACTTTTTCGGTCACCATAGCTGATGAAAATCTATCTGATGACTCAGGCAGAAATCTTGGCCGTGGACGAGGAAATATTAAAGTTTTATTCACGCTACGTTTAGTCACGTTCGCTAACTTCCTTCCTCGCTCTCCGACAGATCCTGTGTTTTCATGGAAGTCATAGCAACTAACAGCTGTAGCAACACCTACTGTAGCAGGAAACAGAGCTTTACCTTGAATAAAATGTTAGTTTCTTTGCATTTGAAGATTGTTGGAAACATTTGGTTTAATGTCAGTTTTAATGCAGAAATGTTACATATTATATCTTTAAGTGACTCTAGTTGACATGTTTTTAAAAAAAAAGTTTATATTAAATATTATATAAAAGCATCATTAAACATACTGTTGCATTATCTGTGCTGATATAAGGAGTAAAATTATGTTTCTGTCTGTTCTGAACATGCACAAGCCCAGCTGAGCCACTTCTTACAGTAAATTCATGATGTGTGAGATTGTCATGAGTCATATACTCCTTTTTAGTTTGATATTCTTGAGAATAAATTAGCTGTGCCTTCCCAGAATTGCATAAAGTTACTGTTCGCACCAGTGCAGGGCTCTGCCAGTGTAACACACACACACGCACACACACACGCACACACCACTTTTTTTTTTCTTTCTTCCTGACAAAGTTAAATTAAGCTTGAATTTCACGCTGAAGTCAAATGGTCATGATGTCATGGTTTGAGGACAGAATGACTCGGTTTGTCTGTTGACTGAGAAGGCCTATTCTTGCATGTTTGGGTGGGAGCGTAGCATATAATTGCAGAGCGGGATAGCATGAGGGGATGGGGGAGGGAGAGAGTTAGCACGCAACATGAGTTTTGGCCCGCAGTCGCTGGTGTGGGTGCCAAACTTGTCCAGAGGGCTGCTGTGTGTATATCTGTGCGCGAGGAGCTAGTTTCTGCTCTGCCTCGGAGGCTCGCACTGTTCCAAGACACATCTTTCATTTGCACACGCTGAATAGCTTAGGGGAGCCCAGGGCAGTTTGGACTGGGGATGGATCTGGCTTTTTTGGACTTTTTAGGGGATGTTGGGCGGATGCCTGGGCCGTGCGAGTGTGTGAGTCTGTGTGCGAGCACGTAGGGATCTTTTCTGGACGTGCAGAATTCTTCTGAGTGTCCCTTTTCAGTAGGAACCATTGCATTGTTTAGTTGTCAAGTTAGTTGTTAGGGAGCAACCAAACCGCTGTACACGTGTTGCAGCCATTTGAGGATTACACTGATCCAAAAATCTGACAGTAAAAGAAGAGAATGGAAAGCTTTGTCGGCCTTTTCATATCCTCTCAGTGGGAGGTAGAAAGGCAAGACCTCCAGACCTGGGCTAGCGGTGGTGGGTGTTAATGGGGGTGGGGGGTGAGGGAGGGGTGTGAGCTCTCAACTGCCAACCAGATGGACAACCAAGCCCTGTGTATTTAGGGAGATCATATGGGATAACCTCGCAAAGACAGATTGACATTTTGCTGACAAAACAAACCACCCCTGTCCTGCACGCAAGTAGCCCCCTTCTCTCTTTTTGCCCCTCACACACACACACACACACACACACACACACACACACGTGCGCGTGCACTCACACGCACAAATACGTAGAGTGGTATTTGCTTACATAGGTCTTAAGGAAGTTATTTCAGCGTGTGTTAAGCACCCGGTGAGGAGCCATAACAATAAGAGGATAGGACAAAAGAATCTAGGATTACACAACTCCAGCACAAACAATAGCTGCACTGGTGACCTGTGTAAATGAGACAACCTTGAGCCGTGAGGGGAGCGAGTAAACTCATTTTCTGCGTCATGCATCAGGATTTACCTTGATGCTTTAAGGCCTTAAGGTTGAGATGTATGTTCCAGAAGGTTACGAACGTCATCGTGTGTTTGACTTTACTTTGTGTCCTGGTTTTCTCTGTTAATGTTCTTAGACCACCTCGGACAAGATCAGGCGTTATAGGTCAGCAGCAAACTAAAGTAGGTCTCTGTAACTGTTTATCACTGCATCAAACTGTTGTGTTTTGGAAAGTTTGTTTTTGTTTTGGTTTCATGCCTCCGTTCTGCAGGAATTATGTTATCAGGTTGTCCGTCTGTCCGCCTGTATGTAATATCTTAAGAACGCTTTGACAGAATTTCTTCAAAGTTGGTGCAACGTCCACTTGGACTCAACAATGAACTGATTCGATTTTGATGGTCAAAGGTTAAAGTCCAAGGACCTCACGTCTGTCCCATTTTTGTGAATATATCAGGAACGCCATGAGGGAATTTCTTCAAATTTGGTACAAATGTCCTCTTGGACTGAAGGATCTGAACTGAGTAGATGTTGGTGGTCAGAAGTCAAAGTTCATGGTCTTTAGGACCTCACATCTGTCACACTTTTGTGAATATATCAGGAACACCTTGAAGGAATTTCTTTAAAATTGGTACAGACGTCCACTTGGACTCAACGATGAAGTAGTTAGATTTTGGTGGTCAAAAGCCAGAGTTCATGGTCCTTAGGACCTCATGTCTGTCCCACTTTAGTGAATACAATATCTCAGAAATGCCTCTAAGGAATTTCATCACATCTGGCACAGACGTCCAGATTTTGGTGGTCAAAGGTTCAAGTCCAAGAGTCACGTCTGTCCCATTTTTGTGAATATATCAGGAACGCCTTGAAGGAATTTGGCACAAACGTCCACTTGGACTCAAGTATCTGAACTGAACAATTAAGGTTCACTGTGACCTCACAAAGCGTGTTTTTGGCCATAACTCACAAACTCGTACATTAATCTTTACATATAACCTCATACAAATATCTCATAGGATAAAATGATGAGGTGATGACATTTTATATCCCAAAGGTCAAAGGTCATAATGTTCAGCTCTCTATCAGTCCTCTGTGTAAAAATAAGACAGCGTGGAAATTATTCACTGGCATCATGCATGTCAATTTAGTGATAAATTATATTATACAGATTATACAGACATGGATGCACACTGGAACTGGAACAGAGGCAGTTTGTTTTGTTTTCTTGTTTTATAATTAGAACAAGTTATGTAAAAAAAAAAACAGTCGGCCTTGATATAATAACCTAAAACTTCACCTTTTCATTTAATTTAATAACTTATGTTTTTCTATTTTTGTTAAATTGTTAACCAGGGCTGAAATAAATTACCACCACAACTAATGTTTAATTTATATCAGCGTGTAAATGAACCAGACGCTATCAGATTCCAGTGCGTGACCTTTTTTCTAGTCAAAATAGTTCACTCAGTTTAGGCAAAAGTGTCACGAGAACAAAACATTCCCTGACATGAACGATCAGAATAAATGAGATTGAAGTTATCAGGAGTCACTCTGCTCCTGTTCCCTCAAATCTCTGATCCTCTCCGCAACAATCTGAATGTATTCCCGATGATTTACAGCACATAAACACACACACACACACTCTAATTTACATTATTGATACAGCTCGTACCAACGCTGCGTGTTCCAAAATACTGATGACTGAAAACTGCCGACAGCTCGGGTCGAAATAGTCAAGATGACCCAAGAAAAATGATGCCAGAGGCTGCTTTGTCTTTTTATTTCTCTGCAGAATAAAAATAAAATTATTGGCATGGTCATAAGCACTAATGCTATTATAAGTCTGAATGTAGGAAATAAATACGAAAGTTTTATACATTACTACACTACAAGTTAATATAGTTATGTATTTTTAACTAGTTTCTCTTTTTATTTCATTTTTAATTTCTGTTTTCAGTTCAGACATCACTACATGCACCACTACACAACTTTGTGTAATATGATGAAAGAACAACCAACCATCCCAGACTGATAAATATGTATTTAAGTTGAGATATAGTTTAACATTTGGATGTAATTGTAACGGTGAAGAAAACACAAGAAATCAAAAATCTGTTATTTGAGTCTGGCGCAGTTTAATGAAGAAAGTAATTAAAGGAAGGCGGCTAAGA
>JAJHUR010094497.1:0-20619 GCA_027495735.1 Lutjanus campechanus | reverse complement strand
ATTACCACAAAGATCATGGGTCATATTTGGATGTTACTTTTACATGGCTGACGCCTCAGCCCGCTGAGTCATTAGACACCTCTGCACGACACAATTCAGGCAGAAAATAAAAGATGTTCAGAAAAAACAGGGCTGGGTAGTAATGGATTATATGTAATCAGGATTACTTAATCCGATTGCATAAATGAGTTTCTATAATCAGCCCAGATTGCCTTTGAAAAAATGTGTAATTAGATTGTAGTTAGATTTTCCGAATATACATTGTCAACCAATTCTAGAAATGAACACAGAGAAAATAAAGAATAAACAAAAATAAAATAAAAAGCTGCCAGTCAACAAGAAGCTTCTCAGTATTTACATCTGCCAGGGAGCTCCTCTTGTCCTCATAAATGTTCCCCATTTTTCATCATGCTACATCTAAATCACCCCAAGCATCATCTTCTGCAATATATGTTGTGTAAAAAAAAAAAGTTTCAATATTGTGCATATCGCTAAACATATATGCTGATACCAATATATCTGTGATAGACTCATATTAGGCCAATATCTGGACAATATTGGTTGCAATTTAATTTTAAAGATGAATTTTTGATTACAAATTTTACATATATGCTGAATATGATGCACTGTATACCAAAGTAAGTTATTCATTTCAGGCTGCCATTTTTGTTAATGGTGACTTAACTAATATTTGATTATCACTGTTTTTTAATTAATAATGGAGTTTTTGTTCCTTTTTTATTTTCCGTTAAAAATGAGAGATTTTGACTAAGTGCTCAAGGTGAAGGATCAAGGTTAACTCTTCTTGTATAACAAAAGTTCTCCAGTTTAATAATAATAATAATGATAATGATGATAATAATAATTCTTAATGTTTTAATTTCATTTGAATAAAAACAGCAACAACAAAAACGTGCAAAAGAAATTGCATCCCACATGAAGCAGACCTGTAGTTTGTGCCAGTTTTTGTGAGGGTAGTTTGATTTGACCAACTGTAAATGCTGAATATGCAAGTCTTACACTAAAAAATCTGGCCCAATTCTTAATTATTTTTTTTTAATTAAACAGTACCCTATAATATATAATAAATTACAGTACCCCCTTAGAATGATGCATCTGTGTGCACATATGCACAGTTACTGCCTAATTTGTTTGGGGTGCTGTCAGATTAATGAGAATTATGGCTGTAGAGTGTTTTGTTCTGGGCTGGGGGCCACAGGATAAAAGGGTGTGTGTGTTTTTGTTGAACTTGTTGCAACGGCCACGTCCCGGCAGGGGGTGGACTTAGCTGAGCCATTACCTGACCTTGTGGTGCATTTGCCTTTACTCAGCACACACAAGAGCTGTCAAGACACGTTAGCCACAGCCAGAGTTATAGCACAGACCGGGCAGAGGTGAGATGAGGGGGGGATAAAGGGGGCTGGGCCCGAGGAAGAGGGACGCTGTCATGAAACAGCAAAAGATCAGGGAACTGGCGTCACAAAGGGGGAGGAAAGAAGAGATGGGTGAACGATGGATGTTAGAAAATGAAGAGAAGATGGGGGGGGGTAGAGGGGAGAGGCCTAAGCCTTTAAGAGCAGTGTTTGGATGAGGTTTTGTCATATGATTCCTCGCTGGCTTTGTCTGAGGTGTTGCCAGCATCTGTCCCAGCTGGGGTTGATTAGGTGCGGGAAGAGGGTGAATCTGAGGAAGAAGTAAGGGAAGAGGGAGGTGGGAGATGGTAACAGTGAAAAGGATGGCGGGGCTTAAACAAGGATAGAGACTCTATTGCTCATTAGTTAGTCCACTCAGAGATACTGACCTTAGACTGACCGCTGGCATATGTTCAGTGTGATGTTGGCTTAAACATGGCGGCCCCTTTTCCACCGATGCATTTCATATCTATCATAATATAATAAGCAAGATGGAAAGATGGAGAGGATGCCAGAGAAAGAAGTTAAGTCTGGGTTTGAATAGTAAGGCAGTACAGCAGTTACAGACAAGATATGATGTGAATACAGGAAAGATGAAAACCATTTTCATATCACTTGCTCATCTGCCCACGTCATCACAATTTGAAAATGTCAATGACGTGCAAGAAAAAAGGAAGAGTGGGGGCAACTGAGAGCAGTGGGAATACTGAGATGAGCACATGGGGTGGTTGCAATAAAGGAAAGAGGAAATGAAAATGATCAGGGTGTGTCACAAGATGTGTGGGCAGATGGAGATGATAGAGGAGGAAGAGACTGAGCAGTAATACATCTGAAATTTTAAAACTAGAGGGAAGGAGAACCGACTTGAAATTCCATTTGATTGGTCTGATTTACTAAATTATAAATTATGTGTATCCTCATTAAATTTGATGTAAACTGCATACTGCAATGCTACTCAGTGTATGGCACAATTGAGTGCATTAAAATGAATAGTTTGGATTTTTTGAAGTGAGGTTGTATGACGTACTTGTCCATTGTTGGTGTATTACCCACAGTAGATGGTGGTCAACATGCCTCCACTTTGGAGAAGCAGCAGGAGTACTGGTGTAGGAAACTAAGCAATGTACAACGTACAGCCCCTGCTGCAGACTGAGTCAGCAGCAAAACATATTTCATCCACCGAAAAAAGACCCACCTAAGAAAATCAATATCAGTTTAAGTGTATGCTACATTTAGAATATTTTCACTGCTTTACGTTGCCATTAGACAGCCTTTTCCAACGGGAAACTGACATTCTACTCCATTGGCTAAACAGTAATTTTACCTCATAGAACACTGGAGTTCCTTGTCTGCTGCTGCGTCAATCAGTTGGTTTGTTGGTTTTCAAGGGTTACTTTGGATTCACTGAGGTCACAGCCCTGCAAACATGAGACCATGAGATCATGTCTATACTGCGTTGGTCCAGCGAAATATGTGTGTGTCTGCACGACGTGCAAATCAGGTTCAATAACTGGACGTTTGACTACGACCCCTTTTGGGCATTCACATTGGACATTGGTCTGTAGACATGCAAGACTGCCAAGACAGACGTGAATGTAATTATTTTTATTTGTGATTAAACAAATAAATAGTATCTATAATTTATTAACAATATATTTATTGTTTTTACTAGATAGAGAAAGTGCATGTGTGAGAGTTTTGTGTGCTAAAGACAAGACATCATAAAAACTGTAATACTCACTCCTCAGGGGATGTTCAAAAGACATCTTTTGGAAGTATCTTTGCTCAGTGGGGTAATAACACATAACTGATCAGGGCAGCTGTCCTTGTTCTGCGAAGTAAAATTCTGTTTTCACCAAAGGAGTTGCATTGGAAAAAGTGGTATTTGGCTTTTATAACCACAGTTTCTAGTCAGAAAAAGCTGACAGCAAAGTGAAACAACACAAGTATTGAATACAGAGTACACTTAAACTGATTGTCTTAGATGGGCTGTTATTTAAGCAATTAAAATATGTTTTGCTGCTGACCCTGTCCACAGCTAGACATTGCTTAGCTTCCAGCATCAGTACCCCTGCTGCATCTCCAAACTGGGAGTATGACGAGCACCACCTACTGTAGGTAATGCACTGACTATTGATAAGCACTTCATAAAACTCCACTTGAGAAAATCCGAACTTTCCCTTTAATCAAGTTACGGTTGAATGAGAATGGATGAGATGGTTGAGTGATGTAAGATGCGGGATAGAGGGCTGAGTGCGCAGCTGGTGGTGGTGTGGCCTTGAATGTCTGCTCAGCATGTGGAATTAGCCCCCTCTCCCTCAAAGCCCCTCACTGTTTCCCAACACTTATGCAACCTCACAGACGCTCTTATATCAGTGAGCAGTGCAGTCAAACCTGTTGCAAAACATCAAGAAAAAATAAGGCAACGTCTCCATAGAGATTTAATGTAAGAGTTAATTTTAAAATGTACCCAATTCTCTTCTCCTAGACATCCTTCACCCTTTCATGGGCCAGCTACCTGTTAGCGCGGCACCCTCATATACAGCAGCAAATCTTTACAGAGATGACGAGAACTCTGGGACCTGGAACAGTCGCCACAGCTGACGATATCCCTCGTCTGCCTCTCATCAGAGGGCTGGTCAAAGAGACACTCAGGTGCAGACTGCATGGATTTTACACTCTCTCAGCTTTTTCTTGTTTAGCTTTTGACAATTTTTGGTTTGCTGTCACTTGCAATGTGAGAAACAACTCTGCAATATTTTAATATACTTTTAAAATTAGGGGTCATCTTTGAATATCCTTATTTTGTTCATTATCTTTCTCAGTGTGTGGCTCTCACTTGTCCAGTTATCTTAGAATTAAACTTTGTTAGAAGATTAATGTATAGTGCTGTTGAATAACAGTCTTTGTGCGCCCCTCCCTGGGAGCAGGCTTTTTCCAGTTCTCCCAGGCAACGGACGGATTACCCAGGATGACTTGGTAGTGGGCGGATACTTCATCCCCAAAGGGGTAAGACTGATGGAGACATAATAGATGCGAGTGTGCATGTGCTGAAGAAAAAGCATAAGCCAAAAACATTACAGTGGAACCAGATGTAACGTGATCCTGCATTACTCATCTCTCTGCTGTACAGATGCATGTACAATAGCCCAGCTGTTTTCATTACACAACTGACATTCTTTTGTTTTCTCACACTGTTAGACTCAGTTGGCCCTGTGTCACTACTCCACATCTTTGGATGAGGAGAACTTCCCTGATGCCTTAGACTTCCGGCCGGACCGCTGGATAAGGAAAGATTCCACAGATCGCGTCGACAACTTTGGCTCCATTCCATTTGGCTACGGCATCAGGAGCTGCATCGGCAGGAGGATAGCAGAGTTAGAGATGCATCTAGTTCTCACAAGGGTACGGGATTAATCCACAGTCAGAAGTTGTCTTCAAACCTACTGATATACACTCAGTGGTCACTTTATTAGGTACACCTGTACAATTTATTGTAATTCTGCACAACAGCTCTGCCGTACATTTTACTTATACAAAGTTTATAATTTTCAGTATTTGGTGATATGTGAATTTAATTATATGTTTATAGTTTGGTGTTTCTTATTTTTGTCCTCTCTATTTACATACATGGGGGTGGGGGGTATTAAAAACTGGATATAATGCTGTCCAGTACACCATCACTATCAATACAAAAGTCATAATGAATTAACACGTCTAGACTAGAATAGAATTTATGGCAGAGGAGTTGTGCTGGATTACATTAGATTGTACAAGGTTACCTAATAAAGTGGCCATTGAGTGTAAATATATCCACTTACATGAATGAAGTTTTTATTGTTGTGGCATGCGTACAACTTAGCCCAAGAACCATAAATTCATAGAATTCATAGAAGCTCCATACAGAGAAAGCATACCAGTTCCCAGCTGAGCTATCAAAGTTATTTGGCTTCTAGATAAACAATGTACACAGACAACAGTAACACATTCTGACTGGCCTCTCTGTCTGTCTTTTTTTTTCTCCTTGTGCAGCTCATTCAGAGGTTCCACATCGGTGTGTCTCCTTTAACTGATGATGTCAAGGCCAAAACCCACGGCCTGCTCTGCCCTGCTGCCCCCATCCACCTGCAGTTCATCGACAGGGAAAACTAGACACAGACTCCTCTCCATAAGGTCTACTGTACTGTATGTTTTTAAAGCGCTGATTCGTTATTAGGGTTTTTTAGTTTTTTAAATACACTGCTTTTAGTATACCTTCCACTGTTAGATTGTAGATACTGAGCAGAGACTGAGGTTTTACTCAGGCAACAAATGTCTCATCTTCTCCTGTTGGTTAGTGAGGAGGACACAAAAATAGTACTGGACTGTTGATGTAAAGATAAAAGTTGTTCTTGTATGTATATTGATTGTACTTAGTGAAAACCACTGCAGTTTGGACTGTTACTCCTTCCATTCATTCTATTCAAAATAGTGAGTGGGAAATATGAACATAATCTATGTACTCGGACTGTATTATTTTATATTCATGTGCATGCATGTATGTTGCAATGTGTGCACACACATTAATACATAATCACACTGTTTCCTCCCCACGGTTGAGAGAGAAATTCACTGAGAATGTTGAAGGGCAACCATGAATGTACTGAAAATGAGCTGTTTTAAGAGGTACAGTATGTATATAATGAGCTTTATTTTAAGATTGAATCGCAAACCAAAATTTTGTTGCAGGTCGCTTTTTTTTCTGCCACCACAATGTTTGTATTCACACCGAGGAAGAACATTTACATCACTGAAGTGGCATTATATGATTTTAATCCATGTACTGTATATCCATGAAACATCAATTAGAAAAAAAACAAAACTGTGTAGAATATTGTCAAATTGAAATGTATAATTTTAAGAAGAGGGCTTTCAGCTTTTTAAAATAAAAAAGTAATTTTTGATCATCCTGTGGAACTTAACTCTAAGAAATTAATCTAATTAAAAGTAGAGTATTTGTTCAAGTAATGGAATGTATATCTATTTTTACATACAATATGTTTGGATCCAAAAAATGTGCTCAGTATTTTCAGTTTATATGCTGTTTGTGTGAAGTATTTTTACCGGAACATGAGTTCCATTGTGATTTTGTTGAGAGAGATAATGTATGTTACCGAAAAGTTCTTGCAAGGGGAAGAGACAAGTTGTTGGATGTCAGTGGATGGATTGTATTATTGTGAAGGATCACACTGGTTTGCATGGAGGAAAATGGAAACATTTTATATCTTTGTATTTATCTGCTCTTTTGTCTTTCTGTACCTTTTTATTGTAGTTCCAGTGAAACTGGAAAACAATAAAGTGATCTAATGATTATTTTAAACATTGTGTGTGTGACCTTTGTCAAGGCCTTTAATCAGCAGTGAACCAAAGGTAGAGCATTACAAAGCAACAATTTAAGATATTTATAGATGAAAAACAGAGGAATGAAAAAAAACAAGGGATAACTAAATAAAATAAATATTTTGAGTAGTTATTGAGAGTTAAGTTCCTGGGTACATGAGGTAGATGTAAATTCATACTGATTTTGCCAATAAATGAATTATTCCAGTAACTTAAAATATTGTGCAACCAAGAATTATTCAAAACCACAGATTTTTTTAATTTCACTTCCTTGTGTAGATCCTATGGTGTCCAACAATACCACAAAATGTCATGTAAATAGCATCACATTTGTACAAAATAATGGCCAATAACATGTAACTATTCGTGTATAAAATCATGCCTCTGATTTAGATACTTATCTTTAAGATAAACTGATCTTAACCCCTAAACTTAGAATGGGACAAAGATTAGGGTATCCCGGTCTTAAAATACTTTTGGGAAACAGTCCATGGAATATTTGTTAAAATATTATTTTGAATCACAACTCAGTCACTTATTAAAAAAAAAAAAAGATGTTATTACTTTTACCACTGGTGGTGAGCATGGTGTTGAGACTGGAATCTTTAAATGTGAGTGAATTGCCTTCACAAGGCACGGTGTTTGTGTGAAGGCCTAATAGCTGTTTTAAATTTCTTATTTCTTTCCTCTGATAAATATCCACCATATTATAAAAAATTAAATAAAAATAATACTGAAACTAATAACATTCAATATTTTCACACAATATAAACTAAGCTGAAACAAGTAAACCCACTCTTATGTCCCAGTGTACAGCACTTTGGCTACCCCTGTGGTTTTTAAAATGTGCTATATAAATAAAGTTGATTGATTGACTGATTGAAAACTAACTGAAACTAAACTGAATTGAAAACAAAAATTTTAAAAGAACTGAAAATAAAAAACTAAAGAAATACACAAAACTATAATAACTCTGCATAATTGTTGTGTATTTAGTAAGCTTCTAATTATAAATCAGTATAATATCTGGCCTCTGACTTCTGAGTCTATTTTAAGTCTATGGTACAGTGGTACAGACAGCACCGCATGGGTACAGAGTACAGACTGTACATCTCCCTCTCGCGATATTTTGCCAACGAGAACACAAGCGGAAGTAAATAGTCGCCATGGCATGGTTAGCTTGTGAGAGGGGATAAAATAGCAAGTGAAGCGTGGATGCTCCTCTAAGTTTAACGGATAAAAGTAATCTACAACCTTCAGGTCTCGTCGGTTGAACGTTAAGAGGTAACGGACTCGCTCCGCCTGCATTTTCACAATAAACGCATTACGAGAGCAGAGGAATCGTGCAGCACGTTTGGGGCCTGGAAAGACGTATGCTAACGTGGCTAACCTGGCCAACGTTAACGCGGCTGTTTCGCTAACGTTGCTAGCCAAAGACCACAAGTGGCTAGTTTCATCTGCTAATCTCGGCTGTCCTTTTACGAACAGATAGATAACGTCACCCTAGCAAGCAGAAACTCTGGCCGTGGTGGAGGAGAAGTTCGGCTGGATCTAAAATGATAATTGAAAACCTTGATGCCTTGAAAACATGGCTGTCTGATACCCTCGAGCCTATGTAAGTATCGTTAGCTGTTAGCGACACAACTCTAGCTAATATTAGTCAAACAAACACACAGTACACCCAGTGCAAAGGTGACAGCAGTTATCTTACACTCGTTTTATCTGTGCCTTTAGGATTTTGTTTTTAATTATCTTATTTTTTCCCTTAATATTTCCAGCTGTGATGCAGACCCTTCTGCCCTTGCCAAGTATGTTGTTGCTTTGGTGAAGAAAGACAAAAGTGAGAAGGAACTTAAAGCCCTGTGCATAGACCAATTGGATGTATTTCTTCAGAAAGGTAATTAATCCACCTCTTGCATGGAATCTTTATTTTTCAAGTCTCATTTAATTTATCTTGTCACCCTGCATGTGTTGTTATTCATCTATGTATTGATATATGATCTTAAATTTGTACTATTACCTTCTTTCAGAGACACAGCCATTTGTGGATAAGCTTTTTGAAGCCATTAACAACAAGAGCTACCTCCCGCAGCCAGAGCAACCAGCCCCTGTGGTCAAAGCTGAGAAAGAAGAGCTGAAAAAAGATGAGGTAATTTTCTTGTAAGGTCAAGAATATCTGACGGGCAGAGGTGGCCAAAGTACACATATTCTTTACTCAAGTAGAAGTGCAGATATTTGTGTTACGAAAGACTGGTAGTAATAGAAATGCTGATTCAACTTATTCACTCAAGTAAAAGGGAAAAAGGACAGGCTCTGAAGTGTATAAATGTAAAAATGTATGTTGCTTTCGTCTTATGTCTGTTGTGCGTGATGTGCACTCATGGATATACCAAGGAATCGTCCTTCTATGTGTTATTGTCCCAGCCATTTAGGTTGAAGTTGGTCTATATGTTGGGAAAGTGGTGTGCAATGATGCACAATAAAAAATAATCAATAATTCTTTGCAAATGCATCAAAATGATTGTAATGGGTAGTGGGAAGTGCAGGTATTTGTTTAAATGTAGAAGGTAAAAGTCAGAAAAATAGATACTCAAGTGAAGTACAGATACCTGAAAAGTCTGCATAAATACTGTGACAGAGTATTTGTATTTCTTTACTTCCCACCTCTGTTGACAGGGCAACTATTTAAATAATATTGTAGTTCCATTACATGTGCACCTACTTAACAATATGGAGGAGGTCATTTCAGAGGTAATCTTAGATAAACAATATTTATTTGAAGTTACTTTTTTCTTTGTTCAGCCAAATCGTGAAGAAGAACGGGAGAAGAAATTTTCTCGCCGAGTGAATCACAGCCCACCGCAATCAAGCTCTCGCTACAGCAGAGATGGCAGGTGTGTGAAACTTCCTGTTTCCGCTTTCTCTTTCAGTTTGTCTGTACAGTTCACTAATTATCATGTCATTGTTTGCCCCCATTTTTAGGAGAGGGGATGATCGTAAGAGGGACGACCGCACTAGGAAGAGGGACTATGACCGCAACCCACCAAGGAGGGACTCATACCGAGAACGCTACAATCGCAGGAGAGGCCGCAGTCGGAGTTACAGTCGTAGCCGCAGCCGGAGTTGGAGCAAGGATCGCGTCAGAGACCGCGATAGAGAGAGGGATCGGGATAGAGACAGGGACAGAGACAGGGATCGAGATCGCAGTAGGAGCCGGTCACACAGCAGAACTCGATCTAGAAGCAGGAGCAGAGGTAAGAGCCTTACTGATGGATCTAAAACGATCTAAGACGGTCTGCATAGGCAGGATCACTTTATGCAAGTTTCTCATTGTTTTTCTGTTGAGAGAACAGTGATGCCAAAACCTGGGTTTTGAAACACATTTACATCTGGCAGTGTGCTCAAAGTTCACTTCATTTGAACTATGGCCCTGTTTTGTGTGTCTAGACAGATTACAGCTGACCAAGAAGCTTCTTGAACACAAAGATTATCCCATGCATTTGTCTAATTTAATATAACTGCGTATTGGATTTTCATCAGTATTAAAGGGTTTAACCAAGGTTTTTTCAACCATGACCATATTTTCCCATGTTTTTGTATCTAAATGACCAATGGGGACAACTTTTTTTTTTTTTTTTAAAGTTATTTTTTTGGCCATTTTTGCCTTTATTTGATAGTGATAGCTGAAGAGTAGACAGGAAATGGGGCAGAGAGAGAGGGGATGACACGCAGCAAAGGGCCGAAGGCGGGAGTCGAACCAGCGGCCGCTGCAGAGGACTACAGCCTCCATACATGGGTTGGACGCTCTACCCACTGAGCTAAACGACCGCCCAACAATTTTTTAAAAAGGTCCAGTATTGAGTCAGACCGCTGCAGCTGTCAGCCATAAAAGAGGCTGCAAATTAATGTATGGGTAATTGCACCCGTCAAAGTCTCCTCAAAGATGACACAGCATAGTTTACCGGCCATTATATCTCACTTTATGCCATATAGGCAAGCTTTTAAAGAACAATTTAAAAATGTAAATGACTGTTTTCATGGCATAGAACCAATGATCTGTTGATCTTTACAGCTCAAGACTTAATAGTTTTACAACGGCATATCACTGCTAAAGAAAAAATAGGTTTAAATAGAAAATTCTTAGAATCAAAAGTCAGATCGGATCGTGTATTTGGAGAATTGTGACACTTGCAACCAATCGTGATAGCACCTCAGACAGCTGATCATAAGTTGACAACGCAGACAAGCAAAGAATGGATGAATGTGTAAAGACCTGCCACAGGTATACACACCGTAATGACAGTTACTTTACTTTTATTAATTGTTGTTCTTGTCTGTTTGCAGAACGAGACTCTGGGAAGTTGAAGTACGATCATGATCACAGGTCAGAGAGTGGCGATGGCTACACCCCAGCAGTCCTCGTCTCCACTGCAACCACGACACACTTCCCCGTGCCAACACTGAGCAGCACTATTACAGTCATTGCCCCCACACATCATCACAGTAACAACACCACTGAGAGCTGGTCAGACTTCCGCTCTGAGCACCCTGTGGATCATGGGCCTTTTATTAGGGGACCACCACCCCCTCAGCAGAGGAAGAGATGTCGGGACTATGATGGTAAGAAAAGCTGATTAAACTTTTTTAGATTGGTACATTTTTGTTGTTGTAGTTTTGTATGTTTGATGTTCTCCACGTGTCTGCTGTCTTTTCCAGAAAAAGGCTTCTGCATGAGAGGGGACATGTGTCCTTTCGACCATGGAAGTGACCCAGTTGTAGTGGAGGATGTCAATTTGCCCAATATGCTGCCCTTCCAACCTCCGCCACTCCCAGGCGTGGACCCACCGCCACCCCCAGGCCTCCCACCACCACCTCCTCTCATGAACCCCCCACCTGTGAACCTGCGGCCCCCTGTGCCCCCGCCAGGCACCCTTCCACCCAGCCTTCCACCTGTTGCAGGTAGGAATTCAGCAAGTTCTCTGAAATTCAAGTATTTCTTCTCTGACACATGGATTTGAAATTAATAGAAATTTAAGTATATACGCATTTTTATTTGCAGCTCTTTTTATTTCATCCTTTTATTGTTAAAAGATTAGATTAATTAGGAAAAATAAAATGTTAACAAAGTGGTGGGGTTGTGTAAAATGGATGTTGAATAGGTCAGGTGTGCTGCTGAAACTTGTGTTTAACCTGAGCTAGTTTGTGAAGAGTTTGCACACTGAAGTGATCGATAAAAGGTTGCCAGATCCTGTAGCACTGTCTTCACATCCTCTCAAATTAGAATATGAGCATATAAACTTTTAAAACAGAGAATAAGTTGCAACGAGAGAATACATTGCAAATTATTCATGTAACAAAAATGCCAAACAGGCAGAATAGAACCAAACAAGATAGTAGAACTCACAAAACAGAAATGACTTCATTAAAGGAGCAATCAGTTAAGAAAAGCTTGCAAAATGTGAGTCTTTAGGTTTTCTTTTTTACAGATTCAGTTGCATTATAAGATTTTGTATTTTGTTTTCTTGTGTCTGACACAGGTCCTCCTCCTCCGCTTCCTCTGCTGCAACCGTCAGGCATGGATGCTCCTCCCAATTCCATCACCAGCTCTGTTCCCACCATTGTCACTTCAGGGATGCGCTCCTCAATTCCCCAGGCCTCAGTGCCACTCTTCACCTCCGGTAATGGCTTTGTGTTTCGTAAAGTTACAGATTTAATTTTGTTTTCATAAATCACCGTAACTGTACCTCGCTGTGTTGTTTTATGAGTTAAAGTATCCTCTCTTTCCTGACCAGACAACTATGAGACAGATGTGTACAATCCAGAGGCTCCCAGCATCACTAATACTTCTAGACCGATCTACCGCCACCGGGTCAATGCCCAGAGACCCAACCTGATTGGCCTCACAATGGGGGAGGTGGACCAGCCACAGAGAGGTATTGTTCACATTGACTGAACGATCTGAGCTTTGAATAGTTTGTCTTAAAATAGGCACATACTGACCATCCTGCCATTAACATGCTTTAGTACTCTGGCCAGTGTGATTGCCTGTTGCTGCTTTAGAAACAAGAGAATACCAGCGGTTTAGTACAACATGCTACTTGTTAAAATATTTTTCTGAGCTGTGTGCTGTAGTCTCTGAACTGACCAGTGTTTGTCCCTCACCAGACAAGGTTCCCAACAACAGCATGAGGATTGTTATGGAGTCTGATTCGAGGAAGAGATCAACTGTTTCCCATGATGGAGGCCTCCCCTCCAAGAAGCCTTGGTTGGACAAGTAAGAAATCCTTTTCCTGTAATGTAAAAAAAATAAGTCATATGCTGTCTTTAAACTCATGGATTAAGCAGATTTGACAGAATTATGTTTATTACCATCCTCATTGAATTGTGGAATGATTTCTCTTCTCTTCTCAGGCCCAACTTCATCAAGCCCAACCACCAGGGCTACCACAAAAGAGCCCCATTCTCTCCTAACACCAAGCTGCTGGTTCGGCAAATTCCCCCCGAGCTCAACAACATCAGCAAACTCAATGAACATTTCAGCAAGTTTGGCACCATCGTCAACCTACAGGTCAGTCCCCATGTCATGCTGTAAGATATAAAAGTTTATAAAAGTTTGGTACTAGTCAGTAAAATGTGTAGTTACTGTGTGGTGCAGTCGGTGGGACAGTGTAATAAATAATTAATATGTGAACAGTATGAATGTGTGAATCTGGTATCGGAAGGTAAAGGAGTTTTAAAACAACTTATATGGCCTTAAACCTTCTGACAAGCAATTAACTTAAAGTCAATAAAAGTTGAGGAATGTTTAGATTCAAAAGTTGTCACAATACTAGAATTTTAAACTTTGATACAATACTAGAATTAAAAAAGAAAATACATAAAGAAGAAAAAATACTCAATACCTCTTTCAATACCACAGCAAAAAGAAAACATATCTGCTTGGATCGAATACGTAATGCTTGGAAAAATGTAAATCATTTGACCATAGCTCAGCTCAATTTATGTGAATTATTCATATTAAAATTCTGTTCAGACAACTGAGCTTGATAAATAGGGGAGGATATAAACAAAACCTTCAAAAAGTGTTGTGTATGTATGTGAATCAGAAGTAGAGTCAGCTTCTATTAAAGAAATATTTTGAGGTATATCATTTATTTATCACTATCACGGCATGTGCACCACCGTCTCATTCTACCATTTTTTATTTCTTTTTCCAGGTTGCCTACCAGAATGACCCAGAAGGTGCACTCATCCAGTTTGCCTCTCCAGACGAGGCCAAGCGGGCTATGCAAAGCACAGAGGCTGTTCTCAACAACCGCTTCATCAGGGTGCACTGGTTTCGTGATGATGGGAGTGATGGACAGAGCCAGGGCCAGGCTCACTCACAGCAGCAGCCTCAGACACAGCCAGCTATGGTAGAGAAAAAAAAACTTGAAAATTGTCTTTCAGAACATGTGGTTCTTGATTTGTCTTAACACAAACAAACATTATGAGTATTCACGTGGGTCAGATTTCCCAGTAATGGTAAATATGTTGAAATAAGATGCATTTTTGCAATGAGCATTGCATTTCTGGCAGCATTTTTTTTGCTTGTGGTGTGTTGTACTCAAGCGAATGGATAACTGGCCAAACGTGAATGACATCATGCATGTTTGATCTTGCATGATCAGACAGATTTACTGACATTCCTGTTTTAACGACATTAATTGTTATTTCTGATGCAGAATTAAACCTATCTACTGGTTAGAGAGTGATTTCAAAGGGTTTACATAAAATTTAAGCTCTATGGTTCAGATGGTATCGTGGTTTTGAGTCACAGATTAGATCATTTTTTGGATCAGAAAAAAAAGGCGAGGCTTAGGGTTAAAGTCATTTAAAATTGGTCAACTTTGCATCTGATGTAGCTGTCCCTCTCTTGTCTGAAGTCATCGTAGGCTATATAGTGTTGTAGTATAGTATAGTGTATATAGTAGTGTTGTGATTTATCTTAGGAGATGTAGGTAGTCAGTAAATGCAATTATACAAATCCACATAGTCCAATTTCAGTACTTGGAGGATTAAAACATTGTAATTGTTTGACAGTTGCTAATATGTTGATATACACTAATGCATTAATCTTGACATCATGCGATTATTATCTTCTGTCGTTCAGCAGCCATCAGCCACGTCTCTGAAGCAGTCTGTCAAAGATCGTCTCGGACCCCTGCTCACTGCGAACTCTGAGCCTTCCCAAGATTCAAGTGTAGCCTCTCAGGTATGTGTGTGATGGTGCAGAGGGTGTGCCTTTTCGCATATACTTGACCAAATCTGCAGACGGTGTGTATAAACATCATGTATTTTTCTCTCATTGGTGCAGAATCCTTCCAAAGTGTCGGTGAAGGACCGTTTGGGTTTCTCTGCCAAACCAGCAGCTCCTGTTGAAAAAGTAAGGGTCCACTCTCTGTTTAGAATTACTGATTTACTTTTGGATTTTCTGCTTCTCTTTAAAATGACGTACATTTTATTACTTTATTTCCCTTTTCAGGTGTTTTCGACGTCAATGGGCCTCACAAAGACTGTGTACAATCCTGCTGCCCTGAAAGCAGCCCAGAAAACCTCAGAGGAAGCCCTGAAGAAGAAGCAGGTGAGGGAAGAAATGGGGAGAATGGTGGGAAAAGGGGAGTGGATACATGGAAAGCAAGTAACATTAATTCTGAGACTGAGAACAGAAGGCAGGGTCTAATCATTTCACGCAATTCCTTTCACAGGAAGCTCTAAAGCTGCAGCAGGACGTAAGGAAGAAGAAGCAGGAAATACTGGAGAAGCACATCGAGACACAGAAGGTAAGATAATCTGGAATAGGTTTGCTGCAGTAGTACTGATGTTGCACAGTGTTCAGGCATACACCAGTTACATTACTTACCCATCATCCCTCCATTATCAATATTTAGTCAGACAGTGTACGTGATTTAATAAACTGAAGGTGGTATGTTGTTGGGGTAAGTGTGGGGGATGTTTGATAGACCTAGCAACTTGAAATTTAATAATAAACTAACCGTCTAACCATTTATTTTGTTCAGAGTAAGAAGATCTAAAGATCTAATATTAAAGACCAAAGTAAGCCCTCCAACATTACAGATATTTAGCGTCATAGCTCATATATTTTCTTCCCTAATCTGGACTAGACATTTTCATCCTCGTGTACATTCAAGTGTCCCCATTACCTGTCTTAATGTCATTGAAATTCAGATACAACCTCTCTATACAAAACTTCAAGACAAACTATGCAGGTTTTCCCAAAAAACAACGAAAAGGCAAAAATAATCCCTCTGAATCATCACCCACGACCCATGAATCTTACTTATTCTACCTTGAAATGTCAGTGTGCGTGTGTGTGAACTGTAAAAGAGCTCTGACTCACCATGTGAGCAGCATGCAGTCAGTGCTTTGTGTAAATTTACCAACGGTGTTTGAAAGCTTTGTGTTGGATCTGTGACTCATTTACTGTGTGATCTTAGCCAAACAGGTTGAAGAGCATGTGTCAACATGCTTTATTGTTTTTGCATTTTGAGGTGACAAAAAATAAACCAGCTTGATGTTGAAAGTAAAATGATCCGTGTTTTCATCTCAATTTTAATCTCACTGTCTCCAATCCTGTGTGACTTGTGGCTGACAGTGGTATTATTCAAGCAGTGTATTGGAAGCTGCACAGACAGTAGTTAAACTTATGATTCTTTTTGTGTGTTTTTTTTTCTGCTCTGCAGCTTCTGATATCCAAACTTGAGAAGAACAAAGCAATGAAGGCAGAGGACAAAGCCAAGATCATGGAAACTTTAGGCATGTTAACCAAGAGCATCACCAAACTGCAAGAGGAGATAAAGGGAATCTCAAGCAGCAGCAATCCGCTCCGCGCAGCCAAGAGCAAGGCCCAGGTAGAGCTTTCTCCCAGATGCAACACACAGACACAAGGGCTGCATAATTATGGTCAAAATAATAATGATTGATTATGATTGATTGATTATTTTGACCAATATTGAGATCACGATTATTCATTGCTACTTTCCTACTAATGTACAAATCCGTGAATCAAAATTACGCTTGTCCTTATTCACAGTGCATCTTGTTAAAGCAAAATATAAATAAAATTGTACCAAAAGGACGGGGATGCAGTGAGGTAACATTATTAACGTTACTCTTTCAGGTGGTTGAACAAGTTTGATGTGTTGCTTTGCGACTCAGACATGTCTCATGCACTCTTTGCATGTGATAACATCACTTGCCCCAAATCCAACATCCAACGGGTGATGATCCGTTCTGAGAAACTAACCTTTGCCTTCTGCTCCAGAGTTTTGATTTTTGTTTTGCCCACCTGTATATTACTTTCCTACTATGGGTGGCAGCTGCAACATCCAAGAAATTTTGCACTGTTATGCACTGTGTATGTGTGATATAGTTTTGTGAAGCTTGCATTTTAAATGCCAGTAACACTGTGGATCATGTTTATTTAATTTTTGGAAGCTAAGATCGTGATCAAGATTAATATTTGATTAATTGTGCAGCCCTAACAGACACCCACACGTCCCTTCACAATCAGTTATATACAGTATATGCTTCCTCGCTTTCCCTTGTATTTTTAGTTAGTGGCAAGTAACCAGTAATTGGTTTATAGCTCTAGATTTGTATTTAACCTGCTTTCATTCTACATTTTTGTTCTTTTTTTTTTTTACTAAGTCAAATGTAGCTTGGTTGTCTGTTGTTCAGCCTGTCCAGTCGCCTTTGACTTCTTATTTCCAGCTAGTAATCTTAAATGTCTTTACTGATGTGAGTTAATAACTTGTTCAGGCACAGAAGGAGCTGCTGGATGCTGAGCTGGACCTGTACAAGAAGACTCAGGCCGGAGAGGATACTGCCATGTTGAAGATCAAGTACACCCAGCTGCAGATTGAGGTAATGACTTGATCAAGAAAGAGAAAACTGTCCCTTAAAATCAAGTGCTGAAATGCTCCCTGCCACCTGAGGGCTCTTGTACTCTGTTAACTGAAATGATCTGTTGGAGTTTTATCTCCACAACTCTAATTATGTGTTTTAGGGTATCAGCCAAATATTTGTTTCCCCGCTTGACTTCTTTCCATCCCTGTATTTGTTTTTACCCAGGCAGCTAAAAGGGGACTCCTGTCACCAGGACGAGGCCGGGGGGTCCACCCTCGGGGCCGTGGTGCTCTCAGGGCCCGGGGACGGGGCTCCAGAGGACGGGGGAGAGGCGTGCCGGTGCACGCAGTCGTGGACCATCGACCACGAGCGCTGGAGATTTCTGGATTCGCTGAGACGGACCGTGTAGACCTGCTGCCACACTTTGCTGTAAGTCAGCCTCAGACTAAATGACAGAGAAAAGTAGATTTGTTATCCAAAACTGAACCGGTGTGACCTTTTGATGGAGGCTGTAGGTGGGAGATCAGACGACTCTGTGTTAAAGGGCACTGCTAGCTTAACTGTTGAGGGGGTGGAAAGTCTCATTGCTCACCGGTCAGTCAGGACATGATAAATAAAACTTACAGCTGTTCTCACATCTTACTTTGGATGAAGGCTGTTTATGGTGAGGTTTTGTAGAAACAAAAGAGAAAATACAACATCTAAACATCAACAGCCTAAATATTATATGCATATACATTTTTTACTATACATGTACAACATAATTGGATTATAACCCCAAAGTGATAACAAAAGTTAGGATTTGAGTAAAAACAATAAACATTATAGAAATAACGTCATAATTAAGAAATAACCAATAATTAAACTCCTCTAATATTAATTTTCTATCACATATAGGAAGACTACCATTTGCATTGAATTATTACTTTTATTCACTGTAGCAACAAGAATCAACGGTGTCCTCTGGTGGTTACAACTGCACAGTGCAACTGACCACCAGTGGTGCCACAACACACAGTTGCGGTTCAGTTTCTCTAAATACAAATTAATCAGTGATAAAGAAGCACATGTACTGGCAGTAGTCGCCAGCATACAGTGACTGCAGTGAGAATCCACCTACATAACTTTCACACTACACTTTCACTCTTAAGGTCAAGTTATTAACTCCTCATCCTCAAGAAATAATACTATAACCATCAACAGTAACACTTAAAATGTAATTTATGTACTTACAGGATCTAAGAACACACATGTGACAACATGTGACTGTCACATTTATCCAGACATGCATGCTTTTGTATAATGTGTACCAGTTCATCTTAGTCCATCCAGAATTCTGAGTATGTTTGAGTATAAAGACTGTAAATACAGCTGAGTTTAACAGCTATGATACTAACACGAATTATATCATCTTACAATAAGGACGAGGTAATGCAGCTACAATATTAAACGCAACTTGTTAAAAAAAAAACAGAACCTCCAAAAAGATATAACCTAAAATTTGTGTGGTAATTGTTTATTAGGTATTTGCAGTGACAGAAGTTGAGAAGGAATGTGTGGTGTTAACTGACCAAAATGTTGTTTGCTCGTGATTTTGAAGCAATTTGGAGAGATTGAAGATTGCCAGATTGATGAAAACAACCTGTCTGCAGTCATCACGTACAAGTCTCGAGCAGAGGCGGAACAGGTGAGTCAACCACCAGCCACACACACGCACTGAAATGTTGTTTCTCTTGAGACTCAAACTCAAAAGTTAAAACCAAATTATTTAAATAATAATAACTAAAATAGAACTTTCAGAATATTAATGAAAAACAAATTTGCACTAATCAACATAAATGTTGGCAATGATGAACATAAACTTAAAGATATTGAAAGACAAGAAACCCACCAGGTCTACTCCAAAAATCACTCAAAAAAATGCATTTTGAGTCCAGGAATTGCTTCTACCCAAACATATTTTGAAACCCACGTATGCATCTAAGGGTTAAAAAGAATTTTCTTTTTCACATTCCTGCACCAAACTTATTACATGTTTCATGTAATAAACAGTTTCTGATTGAACCCTTAGTGTGGTTTTTTAACATGGACGGCAATGGAAAATCGTAGCATCACTGATTTCATAATTTTTCAATACTTCCCCCTCTCAAGACTCATGAAATGTTATAATTGACTTATTTATGAGACTGGAACAGTTGAAAGAGTTTCTGTTGCAATCTGTGTTGCAGTCATACAGTCATATGTTGCCTATACTAATATATGTGTTCGGTATTTTGACTTCTAACTATGCATTTTCCCCTCCGCTCTCTGTGTTTTGTCCACCTGTAGGCGGCTCTTCATGGAGTGAGGTTCAACAACCACACTTTACGCCTGGCCTGGCATAAGGCCGCCATGACTCTCAGTACTGCGGATACTGATGAGGCGGAACCAGAGGAGGATGAGGTTTGTAGACATTCCTTACTTTTTCATAACAGATTGTGTGGATGACCGGCACTTTGTGTAGCCAGTGAAATCCTGAAAATGACCGTATGTAATTTTTATACGTAATGTGAAGCTGATACTTGAAAATTATGTAAATTTAGATTGTATACTGTGAGTTGCTTTTTATATTAACTGCTTTTCCACCACTACACTTGCTTTGACTCCCTTACATGCACGAAGTATCGTTTCAACAAGGTTAAAAAGCTCTATAATGAATTTATGCCTTAGGTTACTCTGATTCAGGGTTTTTCTCCAAATGGCCTTTTTTATGCCCAGACATAACCTAAGAAAAACTTTTAAATCGTTTTCTGTGGTTATCTTTTCATATTTGAATTTTGGAATAGGTAGTCCCATTGTGCTTTCAGGTAAAAAAAAAAAAAAAAAAAGCCTTCAGTGTGTTGAAACTTCTTTTATTCAATGCCAGCAGCACTTACAGTGA
>JAJHUR010094496.1:35725-58361 GCA_027495735.1 Lutjanus campechanus | reverse complement strand
CTGTATATAAAAGAGAATATATATATATATATATATATATATATATATATATATATATATATATAAAAGAAAAACCTTCCTCCCAGAATTAAATTCATACACTTCATGACATAGAAACTAAACTGATGTTCAAAGAATCAGTAGTTCCATCTCTTGTCTTTCTTTGAGCAAATTAATGAAGGTGGTCTAATTGTTTTACTCCAGAAAAGGCCAAAAAATGTCCATCAGATATGTTTTACTATTCTGTGCAAGTGTTAATTCAAATAAGTTCAGAGAGCTGAAATGTAAACCATTGTTACCCTTCCCTCATCTTAATGTTGTTGTTATTGTTTATGTATTTGTGTTTCAGATGGTTACGCACTATATCGGTCATATTATTCCTGAACAAGCAGGACATGCTGGCTGAGAAAGTATTAGCTGGAAAATCCAAAATTGAAGACTACTTCCCTGAATATGCTCGCTACACCATACCAAATGAAGGTTTGTGCTCCACTGAGACACCCAAAGTACTAATAGAGTTCCTCTTTACATCAGACAGTGTTTGACTGTGAATCTGCTGCTCTTTTAGCAACTCCTGAACCCGGTGAAGACCCAAGAGTGACGAGAGCTAAGTTCTTCATCCGAGACGAGTTTCTTGTAAGTGCATCAGTGTATGTCTGAAGTAAATGAATATTCAGCCATGATTAGCCTCATCTTGTTCATTCAAAACTCAGTAAATTAAATATCAGCTGTGTATTTTATGTTGCTTTGAACTTGATAAAACACTTTTGCTGATTGTTGCCTTCTCGTGAGGACAAGTGCTCTGCAGATGAGCTGCTGCAGTTTTTTAGTATCTAGTCATATTGCTGTCGACCCAGCCTCTGATTGAAATAGAAATTCTGTACAATAAGCAAGTTTATCCTGATGCAGTCAAGGATAAACTTTGACCTTCAAATAACATCATTTATAATATTAACTAAGTAGCAGTAATTTTAGTCCTGCAGTGGTAACATTCAGCATTTGATTTAGAAAAGTCTGATGTTGCTTCTTTATTTTTATATCAAACTGGTGTTTGTCACATGTTCTCTCCTTTTGTCCCTTCATGAGTTGTCCAATGTCGTCATGTTTTTCTTTCGTAATAGAATGATAGTGACACCCGTGATTTAGCTTCATAAATAACCAACTGATGGTTTAATTGCGACTTGAACTTTTGGCACTGGAAGTGGGAGAATTGAGTCAATGACTGAAACACCTCTTTTGTGGTCATGAAAGCTATATTTTGTCCTGGTGGAATCTGTTACAACAGCAGGAGGGTTAAATGCTGGATTTTTTTACCCCCAAAATCTGCCCCTGTTTCCTGAGGATAAATACCTGTGAGATCCTGGGAATTTTTTTAAATTGAAGAATCCTATATAGAAATTTACAAAAATGGACACATACCACCATACAACCATTCAGACATAAGATATCCTGAAAAGCATAGGATTAAATGATTCTGTATGACTGGCATTTTCCACTTAAAAGATTAAGTACTTTTAAGAGGACTTATTGTACTGCCAATTAATAAATAATACTAATAAAACATATAATCTAACAAATATGAAGGAAGCATCAGAAAGTTCTGATGGGACTGTCATTTTATGTTAAATTATCTGAACATCTGTTTTTAAAAGCAGCAGAAATACCAGGAAAAGAGTGATATTCTTAATCATATGATGACATGCAGATATTTTGTCATATTTTGTTATAAAATGACAACAAATAATTCCACCAGCTCAAAACATTGTCACGGGGACAGGAAGTGTTTTAATTTGATATGTCAAAGGACGAGAAGTTTTCCAAATTCCTGAAGGTCAAAGTTCAGGAGCAATGACGGTGCAGCACACTGATTGAAAGAATTCAGAGAGCATGTTCATGCGTCCTGGGTGATCTGATCAGCTCTAAGCACATCAGTTCACACCTGACATTACAATGCGTCTCAAGTGACCACATCTACTTGCAGGTATGGACTACAAGGGTATCAAAAGTTGAAAGACAGCAACACACACAACAAGCATTACATAAAAGATATACACAAAACAGCAGAAACAAAAAGTAAGGAAACAGCAAAAAGCAAACAGGAAAAGCCTTATAGACTATGTTTTTAAAGAAACTTTTGAAAATGTAAATGACAGTTGTGAGGGCATAAAACCAATTATCTGTTAATCTTTACAAATCAAGACTTTATAGTCTAACAATGGCTTAGCAATCAGTGCTAAAAAAAAAGTTTAAATCGAAAAATTGAATCGACTTGCGCCCCTGTAATAAAATAACTTAATGTATAAATGAGCCAAATTTATAACAATGCTGAAAAAATTAAGAATTTATCGTAGACAGTGTTTCGCAAAGTTTATTAACTTTCTCCTGGCCTTTTATCTTTTTTAAAGGGGAAGTCTGGGGACTTTCTCCACTGGCAACAAACAAGTAGCCTATATCGGTTACTGTTTATTGTATTCGTAAATTTTGAAATGTTTCAGTTCAGTTATTTCATTTCTTTTATTATTATACAGGAAAAGATTAAAGGTACAATTAAATGGGCCTGACTTAGTTTAAATTGGTTTATAGCAGGTTCCTGCTCTGCAGCACATTAAAGACAAAATCACATCGCAAAACAGAGACAGTGAACAAGAAACAAAAACAAAAACAAAAAGACAAACGGCAACACAGACATTCAGAGAGGAGAGGACCTGAAGTGGGCAGATATCATGGTTTAAATGGTGGTTGCAAGCGTGTCTTTCCATCAGATAGTGTTTCTATGCTTGTTTGAAATTTGTAACAGAGGTCACTGAGGACTAATACAATATGGGATCTCATTCCAGAGTTTGGTGTATGTGTAAATAATGATCTTGGACCAAAGATGTTTAGACTGATGCATTCCCGTCTTATGTTGTGTCTTGGAACTAGATCAGTAAGTGTTGGAGCGTGTTACTATTTTAGATCTGATAATAAAATTAAAAGCTTGATTATTTGTGGAGTTCTGAAAAGTCATGGCATTAGAGGGTGAAAGTGCAGTGCAGTGGTGAGTCCAAGGGAGAAGTTTGCCATGGATCCTATAAGGTCAATAGTCTAGTCATCATTCAACATTGTGTTCCAACACCTAAATGGTGGCAAATAGTACGCACTTAAGACACGGATTAACCAACAGTGCAGTGATGCTATGACAAACAGAGACAATGTTTTGCACGAGGAAATAAACAACTTAATGTATTGAATTTAATGCGGAATTTACAAGGAGGCATGGATGATTAAGAATTCGCATTAGCCGTTTCACGTCACCACTCTAGATACACATGAACATGCGTCATTTCAGTTTACAAAGACCAAATGTGCTGTTTGTTTTTAATCAGTTGCCCAATAGTAGTAGCCAACATACTGGAACACGGCACGCTGTGTTTTTTTGTTTTTTTTTACACAAAGAACGACATAACTTCATGTATAACACTTGTTGAATTTACAGGAAGGCCCAAATAATTAGACATTTTTCGTATACTACATTTTACAAAGTTTATCAAGTTGTTTCTCTCTCAATAACTCTTAAAATTGTGCATATTTTAAGAGAATTTTGCAATATTGCAGTTACAAGAGAGCCCAAATATGTAATTAAAATGAATCAAACAGAAATCAGGCAACTGTTTCATGCGTTCTTACAGGATATCGGTTGAGTAAACGATCCTTCATTGTGGCCCAGGACACATTGTGTAGACACTGCTGAAAGGATGTGGTCACATGCAGTCCAGACCAGCTCTGAATGTGGTCTGAATGATTGGATCTCAATGTGTCCTCTGGGGTGAAACTGTAATCGGTTTTGTGATAAACTACAATAAATTTCCTAATGATGAGTTATGCCGTTTCAAATGTTAATTGTTGTGATCACCATGTTTGATTACCACGTTTTGAACAACCCACAGTAAATTCTGTCCAGCATCAACCAAAGTTAGCAAAGTTAGTTTTAGTTAATATAATCTTGATATGAAATTTTCACACCGTTTCATCTCTAGCGTCCTCAGTGCGTTGTGGATACATTCACTTGTGATAGGATCCCTCCCGGACACATGTTAATACCAGGTGCAAACAGACTCAGAGGCCAGTTTAAGTAAATTCAGGGTCAAAAATGGCTTAAAGAGGATCTTGAACTCAGCTCAGATTATATTCCACCCCTCTAACGGTTGTCCTGTCTGTCTCCCTCAGCGGATCAGCACTGCGAGTGGCGACGGCAGACATTACTGCTACCCCCACTTCACCTGTGCTGTGGACACAGAGAACATCCGGCGGGTGTTCAACGACTGCCGGGACATCATCCAGAGAATGCACCTGCGGCAGTACGAACTCTTGTGATGGGAGACTCCGCCTCCGTCAGCCTTCTGTGTTTTTTCTCCACCATTCTGCATCCTTGACGAACCCTTCCTCCTCCTTCTCCTCCTCCTCCTCCTCCTTGTCCTACCTTATCCCCCACCTTTCCTCCTCCCCCCAAAGAAACCTTCAACGACCCCTGACCACCCCTCCTGTCGAGGACTATGAAGTACTACTGAAGTGTGTCAAATCCTCTTCCTCTTCTTAACTTCTTAGCTTTTTGTACTTCTTCTCTTTTTTTCTCTGAGACCGATTCATCCCCATTTCACCGACGTGAAAGGAAGGTTGGGGAACAAAGTTGTTGCGTGCCGCTTTTTTTTTTTTTTTTTCTTTTTAATCCTTCCTTTTTGAATGCCTTGATTTTTGTCATTCCACTAAGCCTTGGGCTACCTCCTGTTTTTTTGCCCCTTTGTGTCCTTCTGTTTTTTGGCTTTGTCATTGGACCTGGACTGATGGGTGTGGAGACATAAAACACACCTACAGGACCTCAGTGTAGAGGCAGCGTGTGTGTGTTAGTGTGTGTGTGTGATGAAGAGAAGGAGGAATGCCATGTGAGAGAGCACATGTGTGTGTGTTTATGTTTGTGTGTCACCTGCCGGTTAAAGCCGGCGCCACCACCATGACCTTTGACCCCTTTTTTTCACCCCCTCTGACCCGCTTCTCCTCTCTGCATGGACGCCGACTGGACGCCACCGGAAAGGAGCGGACGGAGGGGAAACCGAGTGGATGAAGAGATAAATGCACTTTGCATCAGGTTCCTTAATAACTTTTTTTTTCGTTGTTGTTGTTGTTGTTTTTTCTCCAGAGGAAGCATACACACAATGTAGCATCACAATATTTATTACCCTGTCACGATGTTAGCTTGCCGAGCTGCAGGGTGCGCCGAGCAGCCGAGAGACATGTGGAGCGAAAGATTAAAAGTGGGAGGGGGCAGGAAATTATGACGACGACATGAAGAAGGATTTAAAAAAATGAAGGAAAAGGGACTGAGCTCTCTGCACCTTAGCCCTGCTGCCTCCACGGACTCGGACCTGCCTCCTTTTTTCCACACAAACCATCCTTTTAGCTTAGAGATACTGATGGGAGGGGAGGGGGGGGATGGGGGGAGGGATGGGAGAGAAAAATGTATTGTTCTCTTTTTTTTTGTTTTTTGTTTTTGTTTTTTGTTAACTTGTACACTGTGCAAGGTTGAATTATCCTGTACAGACTGTAAAATGTAATATTATTTTGTACAACTTAATTGAAAGAAAAACAAATCTACTTGTAGATCTTTGTGCCTTGATTATGGCTGTACCTGTAAATGAGCTCAGATGTAAGTATGTTTTCGACTGCGCTGTACAGCTTGATGTCAATCTCTATCAGCAGCGGAAGACTGCGGGTAGGGGACTTTCTCTGTAGAGTTTAGTTTTTTCTGGTTTATAAAAAAAGAGGAAATGCTGTTTAGTAAAAAATAAAAAATAGGGAAAAAATCCTAAAAACCTGTATACATTATGCAAATTAACCACTTACCTGCAGTGAAGACCAGATGTTGCAGCGCCATGCCTTTTTTTTCTTTTGTTGGTTTTGTTTTTCCTCCTTTTATTTTATTTTATTATTTTTTGAATTTCACAGCTTTAAACAAACATTGGAAATCCATTGAAAGTGTCCAAATTGCAACCTGGTGTTGTTTTAATAGGAACCAACGTTTTTTCGATATGAAGTGTGTCTGAGATCTGTACTGATGTGCGTGCCTGTGCGCATGTGTACATAAAACAAACATAGACTCACAGACGCATTGTATGTGTGTGTGTGCGCGCGCGTGTGTGAGTGAGTGTGCGTTGTGTGTAAAATTTTATAAATGTATGTACATGTAAATTTATAGGTCTATATAAATATATATGTACAATTATACATGTTTAATTATGTGTGTGCCTAGGTGTACATACCTATGTATGTATACGTTAAATATGTATACATACACACATAGGAAAGCATGTTTAGAATGGAGATGAATAAATGAGAGCGTGCAATATTAGTGATTCTTTGGTCCTTTGGAGCCATACCCGATGGCACAGGCACTATGAATGTGTGAGCAGCACCCAACAAGACAAGCTCTTCTCCTTGTACAAACAGCATCAGCCTTTTCTTCTGCTACAGTACACGTCTATCCCCAAAAGAGAGTGAACTGACTGGAGGTGCAAAAACCTTGTTTGGCCTGGGAGGATGATTAAATGACATTTTTATTTTCTTTAAATAAAGAGGCACATTAGAGGACTTTGCTTTATTTCCATCTTGGTGTCCAGTTGTGTCCAGATTTGTTACCACTGAGGGTTATTTTGTGTTGTTTTTTTCTGTGGATGCTGCTGTGAAGTTAATGTACATACAGGAGATACATGTGGGTGAGTAGTGCTGGGTACATGCAGTATCTTTACTGTGTTTCAGCAGAATTGTTTTGGTATAAATACTGGCCTTTGTTTCAGTAGACATTTTGACTTGTCATGGCAGGAAAAGAACAGGTGTTACTAATAACATTAACAGCGGCTGCGTTCTATTCAAGTGTCCCAGTAAGCCACGACTACAGAAGGGTGTTAGTGCCAGACATGGGTGGGGGCGTTCAGATTTTTAGAATAAAGCCAAAATGTCAAGAATAGTCAAAATGTGGGCTAATAACATTGAAATGTCGGGAATGAAGCCAACTTGTCAAGAATAACATAGAAATGTCGAAAAGAAAGCTGAACTTTCAGTATTTTTGTTAGAATAAAGTCGAAATGTCTAGAATAAAGTTAAAATGTGGATGACTAAAGTCAAATTGTTGAGGAAAAAGTCGAAATATAAGAAGAAAGCATTGGCCCTACTGTTCTTATCCATACATGACAGTGTAACAGTGAGCAGCATGAACAGTACCACGACCCTGAAACTGAAGCAGCTAAATGGAATTCAGCCATCATTCATATGATTATTTACACCTGTGCTTTTTCCTACTGTGACAGGGTAAAGTGTCATCTGTGCAAAAGGCATATTTAGATCTCCTGATGTAACATGATCTATACAACTTCTGATTTAAAGGCCTCACAGGTGATCTCAGTTTCAGTCTGATCCGACCTCTGCTCAGGTGAAAGGTGCTGCGAATTACTGAGCTCCCAGGACTCCTTGCACACACAGTCTGATAAAAGTGTAATTTCAGTGCAGTAAAGCTTACAGCAGAATCAGAGAGGTGTCAGTCAAAGAGGTCTAATCAGGCAAATAATTTTAAAAAATCACCTGTGAGGGTCTACTGTGGGAGTTCAGGGGCTTTTGTACAAAATGAGGTCTGATTTTAAAAAGTCGAGCACCAGTAGCATGAATCCAGGTTAATATCTTTTACTGACTTTCCAGATTAAATCTGCCCCAGTCACAAAGAAGATGAATAGTAGGGCTATAGTAGGATCATATGGACAAAATTCCTCATCATGGTAAATGTAATTTTATATAACTATATGTATCACAAAAGTACATTTTCTTGGAAAGAACTGAGAGCCAGGGAGGATATTTTTCTTTACTAGAGCTAATACAATTACTTCATTAATCAGTTGGTTGATTGACAAAAGACCATTTTAACAATCATTGAATTGTTTAAGGATCTCATCAACTCAAATGCAAATGTTTGTAGCACTTTATATTAAAGAATAGTTCACCCAAAAATGAAAAATCAGTCATTATCTACTCACCCTCATGCCAACTGAACTCAAGTGAACGGCGTGTCGGGGCTTTAGGAGACTTAGATTACACCAGACTAAAAAGTTAAACCTGACCTTCAATCCACACGAGGGTGAGTAGATAATGATTGAATTTTCATTTTGGGTGAACTATCCCTTTAAGTATCTGTTGCTTTTTGTGTGTTGGTCAAACAAAACAAGACATTTGAAGACATCACTTTGGGCTGAGAAATTGTGATACATTTTCACAATTTTTTGACACTTTATCAACTAAGCAATTACTGTTGGAAGAAAAAAAATAAAAGATTAATTGATAATGCAAATAATTGTTAGTTTCAGCCCTATTCTTGAATAGTCCCATTATTTAAATACCTGACAAATCAAGATCCCTCATCATATTGATGCAGAAATCATTTAAAAGTCCAGTATTTGGTGCTCACTGATTAGCAGCATTACTAATTATGGCCTGATACACAAAGATATTACAGCAAGCACCAGCACGATATTTAAAAACTCAAACAAATTCATACTCTCACATTATCATATTGTCTAACCCTAAAGAATAGAGCTGCAACGATCAGTCAGTTAATCAATTAGCTGTCAGCTATTAAATTAATCATTTTGATAATCAATCAGTCATTCGTTTTGAGCAATTTTTGTAAGAAAAAATGTCCAGATTCTCTGATTTTAGCTTCTGAAATGTGATTATTTTCTGGTTTGTTTGATCCTTTATGACAGTAAACTGAATATCTTTGGGTTGTGGACAAAACAAGATATTTGAGGATGTTTGGAAAACAGTGATCAACATTTTAACCATTTAATAACACTTTATAGACCAAACAACTAATTGATGAATTGAGAAAATACCGAAAAGAATAATAAATATTGAAATAACTGTTAGTCGCAGCCCGAAAATAGAAGCAGATGAATAAAAGAGGAATATTTTAGCTTTAAGACCAGTGAAATGTGAACTGTATCTCAGTATCATGAAGATAATTAACTTCTTTTTTTATTCAACACGATTTTGCATTCATCACATTCACGGTCTTTAAAGGGACAAAATCAAAAATCAAAAGTACATATTATAAGTCTTACCTGTATTGCTATTTATGCATTTAGATTCTTTGTTTTGGTGTGAGCTGAAGTATTTTGAAGATATCTGCTGTCTTCTCTTGAATATGATGGAACTAGATGGCCACTCTGCTTGTGATGCTCAAAGCTCCAAAAACATACATTTGAAAACTCAACAGCAATGTCTGTTTACTGAAATCATGACCCGATTACTCAAGATAATCCACAGACCTTGTTGTGGGCAGTTCCATGTAGGAACCGCTGTCTTTCTACGAAACAGCATCCACCAATCTTATTGCTGTGAAGAAGAAAGTGTGCATCTATTCTTGGACAAGAGGTTACAGTTCTGCCAAGGAGGACGCCATTAAGATTTACATCCCGCACTGCCACAAGAACAAGCCTTTCATCCATGAGTAGATGCATGCTTCTTTCTGCATGGTGATACAGTTGGTCATCACACAGTCAATCTAATCTTTCAGTCTCGATCTAGATGAAGAAATAACACTACAGGTAAGAGGAAGAATATGTATTGTTAATTTTGGGGTGAACTGTCCCTTTAACATCCCACAATATTTCAGTCCTTTTAATCCAGGATTTTACAGGTTTTTTTTTAGATTGTTGTGGCCTAAAATGCCTGATTTCACGACAACTTTTCTATCAAATTCTGAGGCATTTTGCACTGGTTTTAGGGCGTTTTTTTGAAAATTATGAAATTCTTATTCGTAATTATGAATTGCTGGTGCTACTGAAAACTGCACCCCCCACCCCACCCCCAAAAATGCTGACTTTTTTTTCCATTCCACAAACAATCTCATTAGTGCACATCAACTTCTCGTTTACACCACAAGTCTCTAAAACAGACGTTAAGATTCTGATTTATTTATTATGTACAGTTCATCATAAACATTTGAACAATTTGGCAAAAACCCTCACAAACATTTGGCACAGAAAGTCAGCAATAAATATATTCAGATATGCATCATAAAAACAACGAGAAACCCGGATGGATCATCGGACATCAACAAGAGAAACAAACGGTGTTCAGAGTGCGAGATGATCAGTGTGTCTACATCAGATCACAGTTAACATCAGAGTGAGGAGACATAAACCACCATCTGACCAGGAACACTTAGTATTTACATTATGAACGTGTTTGATTTGTCTCACTTAATGCCACATGTGTTGTGTACTTTCTAATAATTCGGCCAGTGACAAGAAAAAGTCAGTGACACTTAACTTTTCTGTGATTAAAACTCCACGGTGCAATAAGCTCCACCTGTCTGGCACTCCAAGGAAGGAAAAACAAACACCAGTGAGGAGCTCTAACAACAATTTGGCCCACATCATCATCAGTAGTGATAAACGTTTGAGTCCTTTAAAGACATTTAAAATATATACTCATGTCCTTCACAGTGCCGCAAAACATTTGGACAAACAGATCGAGGTTGTACGAACAGATTTTTGACCCGTTCAGGAGAGGAACGTCACATTTTTCCAAATCCTCACATCAAGTATTTACCAACTCCATGGCTCTCTGTCCTGGGACGTGTGGTGCACTCTGGGTAATGTAGTTCACAGAGACTTGTGCTTCCCCAGCAGGCAGAGGCTGAGGCACTGCAGCAGGCCTTTCATCCACAGACAGTGAGCCAGGAAGAGCAGCAGCAGGCAGGCACCGGCTGAGCAGTACACGCCGATCACCGTGCTCTCCTCAGGCAGGAAACACTTGGACAGAGCGTAACTGCCGGGTGACACCGACGCCTGAGAGGGGGAGGAAGACAGGAGAGAAAAAAGGAGAAGGAATAAGTTAGAGGTGATAGTCAATGATAATTTTTCATTTATTCAATTGTTATTTACTTCTTGGGGATACGTTGAGGGGTGGCCCTCATTGTCAATAATGTCGATAATTCCTAATTGCATGTTTTTAAAGTCTCCCAAAATTACCAGCAAATTCATATTTAAAGTGACCCACAGAGCATGAATTGTTCCAGTCCTGAGAGCAGCTTTGATAAGCTCCTGCCTTGAGGTCTAATAGTGAAGTAATGTATGTTGGTAATTTGTTTTGGAGCTCCTTGTAAATAAATATATACCAGTGTTTTTAGCAAAGGAGGCTGCTCAGCCACCAGGGGGCCTCCAAAAACAGAAAATGTTATTTGGTTACTTGCTGAGCAAAAATCCAATATTGAACTTCCCTAAAACAGATTCCCAGCCCTATATGTTCACCAGCTTTGTCTCTGTGCAGGTAGTGTCATGTGGCTTCTCAAGCTTAGAGTAAAAACAAGGCTATGAGAGCAGTGACAGTGAACGAAAACAGTGAAGTTATGGGCTGGACAGCTCAACAATGAGCTGAAACTGGCTATAAAGAGGGATTCAGGTGATAATAGACCTTTTTTACTGCAGCCACATTGATATAAAACAGATGTCACCATGATACTTATTAAGGTCCTGTTCCATTTAATGTAGCAGAGCCTTTTTCCAGTGAGGTTATATGCACAATAGCAGCAGCCTGACTCTGCTTGATCTGAATGGAACGAAACCTTAAGTATTATCATTGGTAGCACCTGTGTTCACTCTGCTTTCATGTCAAAATGGCTTCTACGAAAAGGTCCATTCTCTGTTCATCTCTATGAGAAAACCTCCTTTTACAGTGTCATCTTGAAATATTATCATTACATAAATATTTGATTATTTTTATAAATCAAAATTCAGACAAATAGAGTATTATTTTTCTACTTTTCATTATGATTTGTTAAGGATTTGGAGCAGAACTCGTGTGGGTGTTGTTTAACTCACCAGGATGAAGCTGGGGTTGTTCCTGTTCCTCCAGCTGAAGGATGGCACACTGATTTCTGGGTACTTGTTGTCATGGAGAACCTCACATCCGCTGTGGGTGTGTCCACTCAGGATGAGGCGGGGCTTAAACCACTGCAGCAGCTGAGGACAGAGAACACACACATACACGTTCACCTCAGAGACCGGTTGCTGCTCGCTTACATCATCAGTTTCATCATCATCACCATCATCATATGCTGTTTCTAGACGGGACTATTTCTGACAGCAGACGGCTGTACTGTATTTTAATTGGATGAAACGGCTTCAGAACAGATCGGTGCTTTGAGAGAGAGCAGAGGAGGTGTGATCAGACTGCAGAGTGCTCACCCTCTGTGAGGCCTCCTTCGACAGCACGTCATACTTCTCTCTGAACAGCAGGTGTCGCTCTTCAGGCGGTGCGGCGTCCTGTCCTGTGCAGCCGGCATCACTCACTCTGTACAGAGGATAGTGCTGGAGAACAGGGACAACAGGATGTTTTAATAAAACTGACAAGAGTTTATGTGCAACAAAGATCCTGGGATATTTTAGTCCAAATATTGTGCTACACCAACAAACATGTAGCTAAGGAACTGTTGAAAAATGACACAAAACTGGATTATCACTTGTGCTAAAACAGGTAATCAAATAATAAATTAGTCCATATTATTTTGTTATTTTAGTTTTGTTGTTCCAAGTTTCATTTGTTCATCTCAATGTATATCTGTGTTTCTGTTTGAACAAATATAAAAGTGGTTGCGTTTTTACTTTTAGATGCTGTGTAAAGAGGATGTGATGCCCTAATAAAGTAGATTCGTAAAAGATTTGTAAAAAGACAAAAAAATAAAAATAAAAAATAAAGAAACTGGTTAATTGACAAAATTAATGGAGAGCAGAAAATTTGGTAGCTGAGTAATAATTTCAGTCATTTATCAGGGAAAAATACCAAATGTTTGCTGGTTCAGGTTTCTCAAATGTGAGAATTTTCTGCTTTTTTCTGGTTTATGTGATTGTAAATTGAATATCTTTGTTGGTCAAAATGAGTAATTTATTTCGTCCTGTGTGTTCTGAGTTTGTCACACAATAGAAACGTGTTATTAGCAACCAAGCCAAATTAGAATGTTTTAAAAAATCTCTAAAATTTGAAAATCATTAAAAAAATTGTTGCTGTGAAACGCCGGGGGCATGTCCGCTCCGCTGTCTCAGTGACAGGATGGTATGTTTTTATTTTTCTTCTGTGTCAGGTTGTTGGAACTGAAGTGAGCTGAAGTGAACTGCTGGGCTGATTTGGACTTAGAGAGTCGCTGTGGGTACATTTGTTACTGATAGGGAGCTTGAGGGGAGGCGATGTTGTTTCTGAGTCTTGGGGCTTATATAGTGTTGGGGGACCATGACTCCAGCACATCACCGACCGAGCCATGTTTCATGTCCACCCAAAAAATCCTGAACACAGAAATTGTAAACAGTTTAACAATATAACTACACAATTCAATACTACATGGCTCCCAGTGTTTTCACATGTTTTCAGCAGATGTTTTCATGTGTTTAGAAGAAAGACTCCCTTTTTCCTTTACAAGGACTTTAAAAGACATGTGGGACAGGAGCATAAAGTTGGGAGGTCAGTGACTCCTTCCCTACTTCCCTCTCTCCGACTTCAGGCCCCTTTGTCAGACCACATCCGTCTTTAAACTCAGCCTTCATTTTGATATAAACTACACACCTAACTGTCTTTCTGCCTGTCTGTCCACAGACCTAGTAAAACAGATTCTGGTAGTTCCTGTTGTAGCAGGTGTCTCCAGGATCACATTTCAGTACTAATTCTTTCCCCTGATGAAGGGCGAGTGGAGCCTTGTCATCTTGAAGTTTTTAGACAGAAAGCAGAGAACATACTGGTCTACTGGAAGTTTTTTTGGAGCTGGTAATGTTGTTTCCTGTGAACTTTTATGACTCAAATGTCATCTGGAGGCCAAGTGGATGAAATTCAATTTGGCTGCTAAGAGTTGAATAATGGGCAGTTTGAGTAATTCGCATAATTAACTCATCATGAGGTAAATGAAGAAGAAAATCAAAAAAATGTTTGCAGACTTTCTTAGAAGTGTTAATGAGCTACATAGTGCACACACATTTCTTGCCCCATTGTCATACCCTTATTAGCATATTAATCACCAATAATATCATTGTTGATGATTAATATGTTGTCATATGTTGTTGTCAATAATAAATTAGAAAAATATATTTTTAAAGCCTTTTAGAGACATTTTTTACAGTTGATACTATTTTGTTACTAATATGTTATTATGTTGCCAGCAATAACATAATAGTAAAAAAAATTTAAAAACTGACTTTTCATGAAGGAGTTACCAAGAGGCTTCCCTGTGAAATTCCAACAGTGTTTTGTGGACTAAAAAACTAAACCCAACCTACAACCGGAATGAGGGTGAGTAGATAATGACTAAATTTTCACTTTTGGGTGAACTATCCCTTTAAATGATGCTTGCAGTTGCAATCATTCTTAAAGCGATATTCCACCCCTAGATGATAGTACACGTCCATGGTGACCACGGATAAAATGTTAAAAAAAAGCACACAAAACAAACACAAAATGTCTCCATCCTGCTCGTGTGGTGTAATCCAAGTGTTTGCAAGCCGCGACATTAAAATTTAACCACAAAAGACGCCATTTACCACGTAAATGTAAATGTAAATGTGGTCACCATTCACTGCCATTGTACTGTATTTGGCTGCCACCCTGTTTTATGCTGAAACTCCAGGATTGTTTTGTGAACTGAAGATCTTCACCCATCATCACATCGGCATAGGGGTGAGTACATATTGAGTGGATTATCATCTAGGGGTGGAATATTGCTTTAAGCTATTAATTGGCTAACCAACGACAAGAAAATAGTAAGAAACACAAGCTTGTTCAGGTAGCTAACATTAGCTAGGGGCAATTAAATTAACTAACATACCATTTCATATCATTATGCTAATTACTCAAATTGCCCAACATATAACTCTTAGCAACCAGGCTCCATGTATACTGCTAAGCCTATATATGACAATTTAATAATAAAGATTCTGTGAAATATTGTGAACTGACGAACCAAGATATGCAATGGTAAATATAACTTTATGGCCTCAAGGATGGCTAGGTGGGGGAGGGTAGGAATAAAAAGTGTGTAAAGTAAAATTTATGGTCGGTGGTAGTGTAGATGAAGGCTAGAATTTTATTTTATTTTTCTCTTTTTTTGCTGTCCTTTCAATAAGTGAATTGAATTCTGTTTAAATGTGTTGACACACTGATGTTCTCATTTCGGGGATTATCCAGACTATATGGGTATACTGCCCATATGGGGGGTTTCCGTTGACTTTATAGAGCAGACCTGAAGCTCACCTGTAACATGATGGGGGGTGTGGGAGGGTAGACCTGTGTGCCCTCACAGCTGTCTGTCACTCCGCTGCCTGACTGCGCACTCTGCAGAAAAGACGACATAAAGAATTCATCAACTATCTCAAACATTTTTGACTCCAACATTTTTCCTTCATATCTCTCCTCCTCCTGTTTGCAATCAGCCGCCACTTTTAATCTGCTTCTACAAACACCGCATTTGTGAAAAAAGAACAAAACAGCCACTCCAGGTGCGACTGAGCTTTGTGTATGAGTGTATTTTTTCCTTCTTCCTCACTTGACTTCAGTCTTTCACACTTGATGAGCGGCAGCAGCGGAGTGTGTTGGAGGTGCTGACAGTGTGAAAGTGTGCTACTGACTTCCAGAGACTTCTCCCCACCTGAAGAGAACAGTTGAGGTCTCTGGAGAGTTTGATCAGCTCCTTCTCCACCGACTGGCATATGGGGCAGCCGTCACCGTGCAGGGCCACGCTGTTCACCAGCAGAAAACTGAAGAGAGGAAGAAAAACATCTCAGTAACTCTGGCGTGAAGTACAGGAGAGCTGCAGTGAGAATGCAGAGAATCATCATATTTTAATGCTTTTATTCTGAGTGCTTTAGTGAAATTTAGATCTTTAAAGAATAACTTCATACTACATCTTGTATGGAGGAAAAATATAGCTGCACTCACTGAACTCTGAGTTTAAAGGTACCATGATGGCAGGTGCGTGTGCTCAGGTGTGGTCTCTTGTACTTAAGACTCAAACTCTATGTCACCGCAGCACAAACAAGGTTATTTGTCTGGTTGTAGTTACTCTTAAGCATGAATCAAACCATAAAAACATTGAAAATTGTCCAAGAATTTTTTTAGAATATTATTTTTAGAATATGGCAGAAATTGAATATAATATTAATAAGTATGTTTTCATTAGTGTACAATCACCTGAAAATAATAATCACTGTGTTTTTGTTAGTGTAGAATGAGCTGTTTATATTAACAGAGGATGCGGGTCCTCTTCCACAGAGGCCACTATGTTTAATACTACGTACTTTCACTATAAATATACATTTTAATAATAGATGTTCAGTTGTAGTTTAATAGCTTTTTGCATGGGTTTCGGAAATAAGTAACAGTTTTGTTGTCATGAATACATCATGAATTTCTAAACATATATATTATATTACACTTCATTCAGTTTGTGATTTTTACTTGTGTCAATTTTTTTTTATTACCTAAAAAGTCTACATGAAAACTACAGCTTGCTCAACTAGAACATGGAAAATGGATCACGCCTCACTGATTGAGACAGTGCAGTGGCTACTTGTATCATGCAGAAATGATTTTCATGTTCTTCTACTTGTTTATAAAGCGTTCAATGATCCTGCTCCTCCCTACATCAGAGATGTTCTTTCAATTTATGTACCAGCCAGATCATTGAGGTCCTCCACCACTTTTCTTTTAAATCTTCCTGATGTGTCCCATAAAAGTACCGGCGAGAGAGCTTTCTGTTTTTATGTCCCTGAACTGTGGAACTCACTGCCTCTGGACACTGGAATGGCACGACTCTCTCTCTGTATTTTAAAAAGGAAATTAAAGACTTTTCATCTGGCCATTAATTTGGATTAATGTTACAGCCTTAGTTTTCATGTTTTAATCATTGTTTCTCCATGAATTGTCTCCCTAATTTTATTTTATGTTATTCTTTCATTTATTTAATATTTTGTTTTATTGTTGCAGTTTCTATTCTTGTAAAAATTTTTATTTTGTTTTATTTTTTTATTTTATTCTGTTTATTTTGTATTGTTTCTTATTAGTATTATTTTCGTTGTAGTTTTGTCCCTTTTGACACTTTGGGCTGCATGTGTGTATGAAAATGTGCTTAAATAAAGCAGGGTTGAGTTTATTTAATGGGAAAACTTTCCATATCTCCTCTCTCCTTTCAACTCTCCATCTCCAAGATTTCTATGTTGGAGTCCTCAAACTTAGGTTTGTTTCTTTCTTTTTTTCTTTTATAAAATAATGGCTATCTGGGTCTCGTGCCAGGAAAACAATAAGGTAGGTCAACGCACCAGAATTGATAACTTTTAAGGTTTGCTTTTAAAACTAGTTGATTTGCAGTGGAGACCAAATGAAATATTCCTCCTCCTTTGGCAGATTTCAGGAAAATCAGGATTTGATATGAGGAGATTTTTGCAGAGTTTGCTGTACGTGTATCTATACTGATGTTAAATACAGTGTGTTCATCAGATCAAAATGTGAAAACAGGACTGCACTTGGTCATTTGTGTATATTTAGGATTTCTGGAACAGTTTCCTGCCTGTCATCTTATGTAAAATCACTTTTCTGGCACAGACCAACTCAGGGGATTAAACCTGTGACCTTCCAGCCCGCTGAGTCACATTCCTGTAGCCGTGTCGCAGGTCATCGCGTGTGTTGCGTCCTGTCACTCACTTGACTCCCTTCTTGGTGACGATCCTGGTGGAGGAGGCGTTGAAGACCTTCTCGAAGCGCTGCAGCTTGAACCAGTCCATCCTGCAGGGAGACACAACGTGCTCGTCACACAGCAACAAAAACCTGCTGCTCAGGCTGTCACGTCTGTCTGTCATCCGGTGCCGTTACATAAGAGCTGTGCCATCTCGCTTCCTGCTGCACGAGTCGAATCAAAGCACACACGAGCTGCTGCTGCATGTCGACATAATCGCACATCTCTGAACCACGCGCATCTAACACTAAACTGTAGGATGGTTTCATGTTTTCACTGCCTCCTCCCTGGAGAAATTAACAACAACAGTTTCCAACTAAAACAGTGTCACATTCAGGGGGTGGACACAATAAATGCAACATCTCTGCAATACAATGCAATACAATATAACAACACCACAAACACACAGGCTCAAAAATAACCATAAAGCTGAATAAAGACCTCATAAAAACTAAATATATGAGGAGTATTATGTGGTATTGTACAGGTGCTTCTCTCAAGTTTATAGCCTATTCCTTGAAGATTAGGATTAAGGGTTGAGTTTTACTTTCTAAGCTCAATTGACTGTACAGATTAAATTAATTATTTCTGTTTAAACTGGCACATAATGACTTGTTTGGGACTTGAAACACTTAAGGACTTTGTCTTGACTTCAAAGCTAAGTGTTTGGGGCTTGTAACATGCAAAAAGTTAAAGGGATAGTTCAGATTTTTTTAAGTGCAGTTGTATGACATCCTATCTATCGTTTACCTACAGCAGATGGGACGCTGCCGTTACACAAGCCAAATATCGCTCTCTGCAAACCAATCAGACTCCAGAGGCAAAAACAGTCATTTTACCTCACAGAACATGGGAGTTGTTTGTCTACTGCTGCCTCAGTTGGTTAGTTTGTTCGTGTTATTTGTGTGTGACTTTGGTGAATCTGAACTAACCTTTTAAGTCACACAGTAACACAAACAACCAGATCGTGGCAGCAACAGACCAGCAACTCCTGTGTCCTGTGAGTTAAAAATACTAATTTTGCCATTGTGCCATGCCAATGTGAGTTTGTTTGCTTGGGAGAGAGTGATAGTTGGCTTATACTGTATAACAGCGATTTCCTGTCGAGAAACATGTAAACTGTTACTGATTTTAAGTGGCTAAAATATGTCTTGGTGCTGACCCTGCCCATAGCAGTACATTGCTTAGCTTCATACACCAGTACTCCTGCTGCTTCTGCTGCTGACCACCATCTACTGTAGCTAATACACTGACTGAGACTTAAGAAAAATACGAACCACCCCTTTAAGTTTTTATAGAACTGTAGAATGCAAATTACTCTGGTCTTTAAAAGGTAATGCTGGCATTCATATATATTTTTCTTACCGCTTTTTCTTTTTTTTAGTACCACTACCACATAAAGACCAAAATCAACAGGATGTTGTCCGAGTCTGTCTCTCAGTACTTTGCAGCTTCTCTGCTCTCTGTGGTTTTCAGTCTAAAGCCCACTAGTTCCTGTTTAACACATAAATCTCTGAAACTGGGTCATAAATATATTGTTGCTTTTTATACTTATAAAAGGCTTAATAATGTCATAAAACAGCTGGGTACTGTAGTTTTTTATGGAGAACCAAAACTGCTAAACTAAATCAATAAATAAATATATGACTAATAAATATATTAATATTCCATTAAATGCACCGATAATAATATTTAAAATAAATGTAGCCATTCATTAATTTAAAAATGTGACATAAATTGATATTTCCATTCTAATTTGCTTATGTATTTATTTACCTTCTTATTAATTCATTCATTTTCTATTACATTTCTTTAGGTGTTTCTGCTGCATTATGCAAATGACAGGGCTGTCCTTCATAGTGTGTCATGGGGTCAACTTTTCGCCTATAGGTTGACTGACATCAGAGCGCATAGATAAACACATTAAAAATTAATTAATTAATAAATAAAATTAAAAATTAAATAGGGAAAGTAAATAAACAGGGGAATTGCGACAAGGGTAAAAACATGTCACATTTTATAACTTAATTAATGCCTACATTTATTTTTAATATTGTTCTTGGTGCATTTCATGACATATTAAATTTATTTACTGAGTCATTTATTTATGTATTTTTGGGGAGATTTTTTTGCAGTTTCAGTCCTCCATAGTTTTTAACTACTGTTACTAAAATGGGAGTAAATCGTGCATTTATTGTGAATTATTCAACTGAGGAACTATGTATGTGGGATTGACTCCAAATAAATGATAGTTCGTTGTAATTAAGTCTTTTGTTTTTCTTGTTTCTCGTGTGTGTGTGTGTGTGTGTGTGTGTGTGTGTGTGCCGCAAGTTCCTAAAAACCACACATCGGACATGACCTGAGTGTCCTCACAGGTACCTATGGCCATGACCGCTTTTACTTTGTTCAGCCCCTCTGTATAATATTTCTGTAATCACTGTAATCTAACGGGCTCATAGCCAAATATTTCCTCAAAGGTTTTATAATCAAGACAATGTGGACAAAGTCCTTTTGTTCTAATTGTTTGCTCTGCCTGTGGTGTAACAGTATGAGGGTTTTATTGACATTTTTTTGGCAGCCGATACCTGTCCTCTCTAGTCGGACTCACAGGTAAACACAAAGTGCCGAACAGTGAAGTCAAAGTCCTGATTTTATGGTGACTCACAGCTTTTCGGAAGCAGCTAATGAGGCAGTATCTGAGACTAGAGGTCGACCCATAAAAACAGTAAAACTGTACACCTGTAAATCTTGTTCTTACTCGTAATGGAAACCGATGTCGTGGTTCCCAACCAGTACAACCAGTTCTGTGTCAGTGGAATGTCTGAACATCCTGTGGAAGCGGCGCACGTCGTCCTCCCAGTGCTGCAGAGACACAGAGAGAACAACACAAACACAAACTGAAGCAGGTTTCAGTGTACAGCCCTTTCATAAGACAAAAGTCCCCTGGGAAGCTCATGAGTGATAATGGGATCTCTGAGGGTCACCCAGCAGGACCCATGGGTGGCTGAGCTGTGCTGCTTTGATTCAGACTCCAGATTCAATTTTTGCACCTGCAGGGGCCGAAGCTGCACACAAGAGACCGTTAATTACACCAGTGCTGCTGTTGTTGTGTGTTTACATGGTGTTTCTCATACTGATGCATCCGTGAACGACTCCATGATGCTACTTTTAATTAACCATGAAACAATTAATTGACTGACAGAAGATTCATTTTCAATAGTTTAGTATTATTTTAGTGCAAAACTACCAATATGTGCTGGTTTTAGTTTCTAAAATGTGCAGATTTACTTCTTTTTTATATTTTATATCATTTTAAATGGAATATATTTGAGCTTTGGACTGTTTTGAACAAAACAAGCAATTTTTAAGATTTCACTTTGGGTTTTATGAAACTACGACTGTTATTTGTTACTATTTTCCAACATTTAAGGATCAAATGCTTTATTAAAAAAGAAAATATTCATTAGTTGCAGCCCTACCTTTAATATTATTTCTCTTTTATCAAACAGAGCTTTGAATTCTGCAAGTGGGACCTTGGAATGTATGTATCAAGCAAAAATGCCAAATATTTGCTGGTTTCAAGTTGTCAAATATGAAGATTCACTGCTTTTCTGTATTTTGGGCATTTTTTTCAGATCAAACAAGAATTTTTTTCACTTTTGACAAGCAATTTCAAGATGTCATCTTGGGTTTTGGTAACATTTTGGTAACCAAACAATAAACCAATCAGCCAAGAAAATAACTGACAGATTGACCAAAAATGAAAACAATATCTAGTTGCAGGCCCACTTCCAGTGTTCCTCATTCTGCACATTTAAAGCTTTGAATTCTGCAAGAAGAAGCCTGAAAATAACAAGTAATTAACTTTAATTAAAAACAAACAAAACAAAAACAAAAAAACAAAACAATAATTCTCGTGTGAAGTGAAAATGCCAAATATTCGCTGTTTTCAAGTTCTAAAACATGAGGATTTTTGTGTTTTATATCATTTTAAATAAGACTGTTTTTGGGTTTTGGAAAGCTTTTCAGGCAAAACATGCAAACTGAAGACATCACTTTGGGTTTTAGAAAACTGTGGCGGTTACTTGTCATTATCTTCCAAGTTCCAACATTTCATGAACTGTTTATTGACTGCAGCCCTACTTTTAAATTATTTCCTTTTTTTTTGCAATAGGCAGACTGAAAAATAAGTCAATAAACCATTTAAGTCATGCATCAGGCTAAAATGCTAATATTTGCTGGTTTCAAATTCTAAAGCATGAGGATTAACTGCTTTTCATTGTTTTATATCATTTTAAATAGACTATCTTTGGATTTTGGAAAGTTTTACAGGCAAAACAAGACATTACTTTGGGGTTTGAGAACTTATTTTTCACTATTATATGATGTGTGGGCCACATGATTAATTGATACTCAAGAAAATAACAGAGCAGATAACGGAGCGGATGAAATTTTTAGTTGCAGCCCCATTTCAGACAAAACAAGCAATTTCAAGATGTCATCTTGGGTTCTGGTAACTTTTGAACAACATGTTTCACTTTTTTCTGACACTTAAACCAAACAATAAACCGATTAGTCAAGAAAATAATTAAGATTGATAATGAGGACAATGTATTCAGAACAATCTCTATCTGCAGACCTGTTTTCAGCGCTTCTCTTTCTGCACATTCAAAGCTCTGAATCGTGCAAGAGGAAGCCTGCAACAGATAGTCAAATTTAAATACAAATTCAAATTCAAACAGCTTCTTTGATATGACTTAACACTGTACATATTGCCAAAGCAAAACATTTTTAAAAATGCTAAACATAAAAACACACTGGAAAAAAAAGTAGAACAAATCACACACT
>JAJHUR010094496.1:0-35705 GCA_027495735.1 Lutjanus campechanus | reverse complement strand
AAAAAAAAAAAAAAAAAAAAAAAAAAAAAAAAAAAAAAAAAATTCTACAACAAATTACAGAAACACTACAAAACAAAATAAATATCTTTAAATACATCAATAACCATGCATGTAATGTAACTGTGTAACAGTAGTATATACTAGTAGTACAATAGTCTTTAACTTAAATAATCAATAAAGTGTATCAAGCTAAAATGCCAAATATTTGTTTAAATTTTCTTTGAATTTTGGTTTTTCAGACAAAAACAAATTGCAGCCATTATTTCGGGGTCTGGGAACTCATATTTCACTCTTTTATGACCAGAACCACATGATTAATAAGTTAATCAAGAAAATAACTGACAGAATAATTGACAGTTAAAATAATTGTTAGTTGCTCCCCTGTTTCAGATGACACAAGCAATTTCCCTCTGAGTTTTGGTAAGCTGCAGTGATTGAGTTGCCAAGTATTAAATTAATAACCAACTATTTTGATAATCAATTTATCGTTTTGAGTAGTTTTATAAGAAGAAAATCTCTGATTTCAGCTCCTCAAACGTGAATATTTTCTGGTTTCTTTAGTCCTCTGTGACAGTAAACGGAATATTTATTGGTTGTGGATAAAAACAAGATGTGAGCACATCATCTTGGGCTTTAGGACTTAAGAAGGTACAGATTGAGGCGCTCCTGTAGTTCAGTTGGTAGAGCGTGCACCTCATGTACTGAGGCTATCAGTCCTCCACAGCAGCCGCTGGCTTGAATCCGGCCTGTGGCTCCTTGCTGCGTGTCATCCCCTCTCTCTCCTTCCTTTCCTGTCAACTCTTCAGCTGTCAATAAAGGCAAAAAGCCCCAAAAAATAATCTAAAAAAAGATGGCACTGATTTTTCATCATTTTTCTGGACCAAACAACTATCGATTAATCGTGAAAAACACATTAGTCGACAGTGAAAATAATCACTAATTGCGGCTCTAGTAACTTTTGACTGGCATGTTTCACTATTTTCTGACACGTCTGAACCAACAATAAACCGATTAGTCTAGAAGCTAATCGACAGATTGATCCATGATGAAAAAAAGTCTCTAGTTGCAGACCCGCTGTCAGCATTTGTGTTTTTGCAGATTCAAAGATTTGAGTACTTCCTCTTGCAAAAATAGTCAGCTGAATACAAATTGCGTAAGAGATGCCAACCCAGAGTGGGAATGAATGAGGAAGCTGGAAGATTAGTGAAGATTTTACAGTCTGCAGCTCTGTTTCCCTGTTTTTTTTAATGAGGCTTTGCTGTGTGCTGCACTTTTTCTCTTTCTTCTGTCTGACTTGATGTATCTCATTTGACAATCCAGTCACTGATGTGCGAGGATTCCCAGGGGATTTTTGCTCCTGATGTACCATGTAGGGCTGAGAGGATGCAGGCTGCAGCTGATGTTGTTGTTGGTGGTGTTTTCCTCAAAAACCTGCAGCCTCTCGGGCCTGGATGGTACAAAAATGATGATGATGATGATGATGATGATGATGATGACCGGCTTCTGCATCCACATACTGTTCTCTCACCACCACCACCACCACCATCATCATCACCACCACCATCATCATCATCATCATGAGCAGCACTGTGGGTTTGCAGACAAAGCAACAAGGAGAAAAAAGGGAGCTTTGCTTTACCTTCTGTGAGCTCCACTTGCCTTCGTCGAAGATATCCCCGAGAATAAACACTATTTCGGGCCTGAGCAGCCACAAAGCGGTCTGAAAAGCTCTCTCCATCTGCCATTCCCTGCGCGTTATTTGGAGACAACAAGTATTATTTGTTGTTTTTGTTTACAAATCCTGCAGAGCCAGCAGCACAGACACAGGACAGAGGGGGTGGGGGTGAGGAATAGTGATGGACGGCTTTAAAAAATAGAAAATGACATTTTACCTCCTCAGCTTGTCGAACCAGTGTCCCCCGACGGCTCCCAGGAGGTGGGTGTCCGAGAGCACCATAGCGCGGACCGCCGAGTCCACCGGCCGGCCGTCGATGCCCTCTCCGCCCCGGGCATGGCTGATCTTCGGCCAGGAGCACTTGAGGATGGTGGGGAAGTAGATGAGATACTCGCAAAAGAAGAAAGCGCCGCCGACCACGAGAATCAGCAGCACGGCGACCATCCATCTGACGCTGAACCTCGGCATTTCTTTGTTATTCGGCGTTTGGGATGCCCTGAAGTGGCGCACTGGTGGTGATGGAGCGGTCCATGAGGCATCTTCCCCTCTTCCAGACCCGACTGTTCAGCTCTCCAGCCGGGGGATGCTCATGGCAAGGTGCTCCGAGTCTGTGGCCGATAGAAGAAAAGCTCCGTGTCGAGTCCAGGTGGCTCAAAATGTTAAGATAAAAAGTTAAAATCGTCCTCTTTGGTGAAGAGACTGACAGGGAGCAGCAGCCTGCCGCTGGGTCTCAATCTCAGGTCCTCACAGCTCATAACCGTCAATTTACACACATTTCCGGTGATTATCTTTTCAAAATAAAACTGTGAGCACAATCTTTCAAAATAAGGATCACAAATCTTGGCTGACAAAGTGATGTGTTTTGGGTAATGGTGGATTGTAATTGAGTACATTTATTCAAGTACATTTACAAAGATAAAGATGTATTGCACAATTTTATACTACGGCCCTACCTTTTAATTTAAGAAAACAAACCTTCAGCTTTGCACATGTGTCTAAATGTAGGAGACCTATATAATGTTTTCTACTACTTTGTATCGAATAATTTGTTACTTGGTTACATTCTATTGATACATAGCTTAGTTCTGTATATTACTGTGTATTTAGACTACTGTCTGATCTATCTATCTATCTATCTATCTATCTATCTATCTATCTATCTATCTATCTAGTACATTGATTAATAAAATAAAAAATTTAAATGGAAAAGTAGATAAATAGGGGAATTAGCCAAATACAACTATAAATAAATACAGAAGCAAATGAAAACAGAAATATCAATTTATGTTATATTTTTATTGATGAATGAATGCCTATAGCCTATGTGTACATTTAATTGCATATCAATTCATTTATTTTATTTATTTCGGCAGTTATGGGCCTCAGTAGGCCTAATAAAATAGCGAGAAAATGAAAGAACCTTGAAAGTTTTGTTGACGTGGAAAGTTTATATACTGAGAAATCATAATAAAATCTTATTTTAAAAAATACAGAAACTGTCCAACACTGATTGTTAAAAAGAAATTTGTATGTGCAGCCCACCAAACTGCCAAAAAGTCTTGTTCGTTTGTTTGCTTTTTTAGCTTACAATATAACACATTGTTGTTTTCTATAAGATACATATTTCTAATCTTGTAAGGAGCACATGTAACGTCAACAATTTCTCCTCTGGGATCAATAAAATATTTCTGATCCTGATTCTGATTCTGATTTAAGATATGGCAAACTGAATTAAAAGCAAACTAGGCTAACTTCCGGTTTCTCTCATGCTAACAGCTGCTAGCTTGACCGTTGTGCTTGCGTGTGTTCTTTAGCGCACGGGGGCGAGGAGAGGTGGAGGAAGAGGTTCAAACGCTTAAACTAAAAGTTATTAAACAGCCCAGTTATCAGTCCGTAAACCATAAAACTATTGATAAATGTTCGTCTAATCAGTGATGAGACAAACTGGCTTCTGTCCACACAGAAACACAAATACTAAGAGAAGGAAAGGAGCCAACAGCTATGGGACAAATGAGATTAAGTGCTTAAGAGCAGAAATCTAATCAGCAGGAGAGACTGCTGTGCTGTGTGTGCAGCTCTGTGTCTGTCTGTCTGTCAGCTCTGAAATTGGAACCAGAGAGGGAGACCGGACTTTGATTCGCATAGGAACCTGCTCTAACGAGACTGTGCTAATTATGGCCTCAGAGTACAGTTTCCTGCTGAACCAGTTGGTTTGCATGTCTGGTTCCACATGCATGTCCTGCTCACACATATTAAAGACAAGCAGGAATTTTACGGCCCTTCATTCCTGACCTGTCCTAACCCTGACCCTCAAACATTTGTTCCAGCAGCAGCAGCAGATGTTCAGTGTGAGATTTGAGTGGCGCAGAGTGGTGAAGCTGCAGGAGTGATAAGTAGAGCACTGCAACAACAGCAGCAGCATAGAGGGAAAGTGACGCATGACAGCATGAATCAAAGGAAAGGCATCTCAGTTTTCAGATTTATGCTTTGTATGAGATCATGAATGAACATTTTTGCCTCTAGAAAACCCAAAAGGGTGGAGACTCAAGACCCTGCTCCCCCTCCAGATGTGCAGTCTGGTTTTGCTCGACTCACAACAGGCTTTGAGGACTTAAAGAGTTCTGGTCTTAAATTGTCAACTGCCCTTCAAATGCCTAACTTAGTTTGAAACCCTGAAACCAAAGCTGCCCTGTTTGACTCTTCACAGCCCACACTCTTAGAAATAACATTGCTAACTAGAACCATAAAGGGTTCTTCAGCTTGTCCTCGTAGGAGACCCCTTTTTGGTTCCTCGTAGAACCTTTTGTAAATTGTTATATACTACCATCTGATGCAAATTAGTTCTTGACATTTGTTATTCTCTATTTCTTCTATTTTCCAAGATATACAATATTCTATATGAATATTGACATATTTGCTGCAACAGATTACAGAACAAGGCACCCATCTTTTTTACATACTCTTGTATATATTTCTGTATATATTTTAGATTCTGATTTTCCAGTTTTCTTAATTTCTCTTTGCTTACAGAGAGATCCCCCCTCCAGGGATCAATACAGTATTTCTGATTCTGATTATAAACATTCTACTTTACCCCTATGAATGGTTCTCCCTTCTATGATGTAATGGTCCCACCCAGAACCATCTCTGGGGGTTCTATCCAGAACCTTTCCACTTTCTAAGGGTTCTCTTGTTAGCATCCTCCGACTTTGACTTAGCTTATAACATGTAAAGTCTTGTATCTGTGGCTTTTCTTAGACAAACCTGAATTATTTCAACACAGTTGCTCTGAGTTTGTACTAATGATTCCTGTCTATTCGTGTGTTGAAAACCCCACATGACCTTTCGTCTCTCACACTGAAATGTATAAACCCTGTTCACCCTCAGCTCGCATTCTCCTGAGAAGTACCAGTGGGGGTGGGCTGACATAAACTAAAAGCCCCCCAGAATGTAGTGAATAAATAAGTACTCAGTTGATAATTAGAAAATGTGAATACATGTAAGAAACAAAGCACATTTGGAAAAACAGAGTAGATCCCACACTTCCCAAAAATGAAGCAGGTTTCAATTAAAAAACAGACATTTGAAACTCTTAAAATTAAGTAGATCACTCATGCAAATACTAAAATTAAATTGATTTTACTCCTCAATGTCTTTTTTTTCTGTTCAAAAATTTAGTAGTTTATACAAAGATTCATCTTCCTTGATCTATATAATAATATGATAAAAAAAAACATCATTCCTCCATTTAAGTAGATCAAGCAGGAAATTTTTGTCAGTGTGAGGTCATGTAGGCGGGTTTTCAGGGAATTTAAGGGGGCGGTTAACAACCTTTAGGGAGCATAAGATCTTTTTTCAAATTGCGCAATTTTTAGGTTAATGTCAGTTTTTTAGACCAGTATTCAGTTTCTCATTCCTGGCAGTGTGGAGAGGCAGACTGTCATGTTGGGAATTAGAATAATAAACCTGTTGACAGCAACTGCCTCTCCACATTTTGCACTGAAAATGGTGAACTAACAACCTTTCCCTTCCAGGACCATAGCTCAGATTTTACAAATACTGATTCCATGAGTCCATAAACCCCCCAAAGTCCCAACTTAACAGTTTAGTTATTTTAACAGTTAACTGTTAAGTTGTATTTCCCATAACTATTATTTAGAAGGAGTGTCATTAAATGCAGTTTTATGTACTGAATAGGTGCAAACCTACTGAAAAGGTCAACAGTTGCACTCTGACTCCTACGTACTTTAATTCATGTAGGAGTACAGAGACAACAAATTTAATCTATGCAATAAATTTAGATTTATTCACAGTATAACTTGTTGTTGATTGCTTTCTATAGTCATAACAGACATCAATGTGGTGCAGATTCTGCCTGTTCTCACTCCCAATGCATAACTTATATGTACTGTGCATGTTTAGTAAGTTAAAAAGAAGTCGACGCTGACCATTTCACACAGCACACAAACCCTGTTCTCGTGGCTGAAAGTCCAGTGTTTGTTTGACACATCCATCCACCCCACCTCCTCCTCCTCCTCCTCCATCTGTGGGCTTTTTTGCTCTTTAACTACGTCACACCAAACACAACACTAGAGGGGCGCCTACAGGGGTACCTACAGCATCAGAGTTTGAAGCACAGGGGCACTGACCAAGCTGCCATATTTGATGAGTTGGGAGTGAGAACGTGTCTCCTATTAACAGGAAAATATCACATTTGCAGAGATTTGAGATGGATCTTTCATGTAGATTTTTTTTTTTTTTTTAAACGTTTGAAATATGTTTTGGATTAATATACTTCTAATTCAGTTTTCATTGTATACTACTTTAAATTTTGAATTGCTCAACACCTGGTGCCTGTATTTCAAATCTTTTAATCCAGATCAGACTGATCCAGATAGGATTAAATCTCAAACTTGTGTATTTCAAAACCAGGATATGCGATCCCGCTCCTACAAAATTGGGATACAGATTTGATAATCCAGATAAAATGTTATTTTGAGTATTTCAAAACTCCAGAGTGAAAATTAGGATAGTTTTGATGGTAAAAATCAGGAATACCCTGATCCTAATGGAAAGGTGGATTCAGCATAGACTCAAGGTGAATGAAAAGACATGAAGGACACATAGCATCATCATCATAATAATTATTGGAAGAACTAGAAGAACAATTGAACACTCAGCTCACTGAGTGTTTTTAATAGTTTTTGGACATGAGTGGGGCTCTAATGGCACAGACGAATAAATATATCACGATTCATAAGAGATACTTGGATCAATTAATTATTGGCTTTGGTCTTTTCATGGGATTTTTTGAAAAAAAGAAAAATAACGAATATCATCACCTTTAACCACTATCAAATATTAATTAATAAACAAACAAATGAAGTATGAATTTTATTCCTGACATTGTGGAGACGGCTTTGAAACAAGGTTACAACATATCAGCAATAAAAGTAAACCACTCTAGTCTAAAAATGATTAAATAAAATATCCACCAAGTGACAGTGTATATTTATAGGATGTGGAGGAGGACACGACCTCAGTGTCCTTAATGGCCCTCTTTTCTTCAAATCTGCAGGAAACACTGATTCATGCAGTCATTAATTTAACAAAGAAGACATTTCCATCTGAGTCGGGTTTGCATGTGAAAAAGGACACCCCGCTTGTGTTGAGGGGAGGTGGTAACAGCATTGTCCTGCTTCTCTGTGATACTGTGTCCAACCAGATTGATTCATGCTAAATTAGTCCGACCGGTCAGCCTCCGGACTCTCATTAGAAGCTGTTGTTATGCTATGCAGATGTTATGCAGCGTGTCGGAGGAAAAATGTCACTGTAAGCTCCCCTTTCTTGAGCCCTGCCAACGCTGTTTCACCACAGGTGAATTTAAATGAGTGACTCAGCTCGCCTGATTGAGGGAATAAATAGTTTCCTTAGAAATATGTAATAATGGATCTGAAGTGAAAGACAGTTTTTTTTAAAGTTATTTCAAGCTTAAAATTTTATTTAGCAGCATTCTGTCCAGTTTGCATTTTCAATCCTTATGAGTAATTATTTACTGATTCTGTATTTGTATTTGTTTAAATTTAGTGTTTGAATATGGTTAAGCTTGTAAAATTCCTGTGCATTTACTTGGTTTTTGTTTAACTGTTTCTCAAAAAAAGATGGCACATGAAAAGAGAAAACAGTGGAATCAAAAACCTTGAATCGTACCTTGAACTATGAGTGTGAAGTGAGCTGAAGTTGAGTTTACGTGAATTTTTCTAAATGGATAGTTCGAATGATTTGGAGTGGGGTTGTATGAGGAACATATCCATAGTCAGTGTATTACTTACAGTAGACATGCCCCCTGTTTGGAGAAGCAGCAGTACTGGCGCAATTAACTAAGCAATGTAAAGCTGTGGACAGGGTCAGGAGCAAAGCATATTTTAGCCACCTAAAAAAAAATCTTATTGTTTTAAGTGTAAGCTATATTTAGAATATTTTCACCACCATGAGACAGCCTTTTCTGATGGGAAACTGTTGTTATATAAGCCAAATATCGCTCTGTCTCGCTCAACCAGACTCCTTTTGCAAAATCGCTCATTTTAGCTTGCAGAAGACTGGAGCTGCTGGTCTATCGCTGCCTCGATCTGTTAGTTTCTTGTGTCATTGTATGACTTCAATGTTTTGAGAGGTTAGTTCGGATTCACAGAAGTCACACAATAGCACAGACTAACTTAGCGATCCAGGCAGAGGTAGACCAGCAAATTTCATATTGCAGCAAGGTAAAATGACTGTTTTTGCAAGTGGAGGCTGGTTGAGCGAGACAGAGGTGGTTTCCCATCAGAAAAGACTGACATTTTTAGGTGTCTAAAATATGTTTTGCTACTGACTCTATCCACAGCAGTACATTACTTAGCTTCCTGCTGCTCCAAACTGGAGCGTGCCAGCCGCCATCTACTGTAGGTAATACACTGACTATCAATGAGTAGCTCATACAACCCCACTTCAAAAAATCTGAACTATCCCTTTAATTTGAAGGAATAGTCTGACATTTTGGGAAATTAGCTTATTTGCTTCCTTGCCCAAAGTTAGATGAGAGGCTTGATACCACTCTTGTGTCTGTAACTTAAATATGTAGCTGTATGCTGGTTAGCTTAGCTACTCATAAAGACTGGAAACAGAGGAAAACAGCTAGCCTGGCTCTGTCTGAAGGTAACAAAATCCACCTAACAGAAGCCCTAAAGCTCACTAATTAACATCATTATATGTTTTCTCTAATTTGTTTCTTCCGCACAAAAAAACAAAGTGTAAAAATGACACATTGAGGTTTTTAAGTGAGTTGTATGCCAAACCTTTCTTGGCTTGAACTAGTTGCCTGGCAACCTGCTGAGCCACCAGGAGGTTACTGCTACTGTCCAAGAAATACTTTGGCAAAAAATACACAAAAAAACAATGAATTGTCATTTTTTTCAATTTGGATTTAATCCCAGCAAGAAAACAAATAAACATAATGTTGAATTATTCCATAATTTTTTCTAATTATTAGAATTATTAACAGTCATTTTAAAAAACAGCCTTAACACAATTAGAGTCTTTCTACCAGTTTAATTCGGCATCTATGTCACAATAGGGTCTGCATACACACAGTTTTTCTCAATACCCAGGTTGAACCAATTGCCTTTTCCTCCTTTATAGGCACTGGTGACAATTCTTGCCCAGCCATGTTCTCCCTGAAAACAAAACATAATAAATGTTAATTATTCTGCGTGCAAGAAACCCAACTCCATTGTCTTAAAAAATGCTGGCTGCTCTATTCTGAAACTTTTCAACATAACGGGATTTGGATTATTTCAAGTGGGGTTGTATGAGGTACTTAAGATAGTCAGTGTATTACCCTATGGTAAATGGCATCTTTAAAAGGGCCAACCTAATAAAATCAGTTTAAGTGTTCACTATATTTTGAATATTTTCACTGCTTAACTTGCCACCAGATAGTCTTTTCAGGAGACCACAGCTGTAAAAGCCAAGTGTAGCTCTCTCTCACCGATCAGAAGACTTCATTGCCAAAATCAGGAATTTTACCTCAAATAATACAGGAGTTACTGGTGTACCACTGCCTCAATCTGTTAACTTGTTTGCATTATTGTGTGAATCCAAAGTGTCCCTTTAAAACACCAAAGTCACACAATAACACAAACAAAGTAACCTACTCTCTGATGGTAAGACCATGAGAATATTCTAAATACAGCATACTCTTGGAGTGATATTGATTTGTTTAGGTGGACCTTTTTTTAGGTGTCTAAAATATGTCTTGCTGTTGATCCTGTACACAGCAGTGCATTTCTTAGCTTCCATGCTGGTGTCCTTCTCTGCTGCTCCAAACTGGGGTTGTGTCGACTGGCACCAACTACTTGCCGACTATTAGTACCTCATACAACCTCACTTCAAACAATCCAAACTGTCCTTATAAGAGAGTGAATTCACAGTTAACAACATTGTGAAGTGTTTAGATCAAAGCTATAGAGCTGACTGCCGTCAGACTGAAAGCAGGTAGAGCAGGCAGGGTGTGGTGAATACAAAGACAGAGACCAACCCAAAACTCTCCCCAGGAGTTCCTGACGATCCAGTACTCAGTGTCATCCTCCGCCACTCCCCAACCAGCCACAGACACGATGTGATTGGGCAAAGAGAGTGGGTGAAACTCTGAGAAGATCCCTCCAGAGTACTCCTCCAGGCCATCGGTCGCCATCAGGGCACAACTGACAGACACAGTGAGGAGGTTCTGAAGTCATTTAATCAGCTGCAACAAAGTCCTACATTTCTCTTTATTTTTGTTGTCTTTTCACGTTATTTTGATCACTAACTGATTTATTCTGCTTATTTGCTCTTGCTGTGTTTATGTTTGTTGATTTGATTGAGTTGTGTGTAGTGAAAATTGGGGCAAAAAGCTGGAATCTTCAAGCATTTTATGAAGTATATCAATGAAATATATATATATAAAAAAAGGGGGAAGAACTTGATTAAGTACTCACGTCTTCCATCTCCTTTTCAGACATTAATTATTTATTTCTAACATTTGCTGTTAAGTTCACTTGCTTCTCTTTTTTTCTTACTTTCATAATTCATTTTTATTTTATTAACATTTTCGAAATAAATTCTAATCTGATGATGAGTCATAGAAAGAGCATTTCTATAGGCTCAAATAAGGATCAAAGTTTCGATTGATTGATTAAAATCGATGTGATTTCAACTGTAAGAGCAGGGCCAAATTTTTTACTTGGAACTTAAATGTGTCTCACACAGTGTGGGAATGTTGAATGCTAACATTCACACAATTTCCTGCTCTTTTCACAATGAAACATCTTTTATCTACTCACAAATTTTAAATGTCAGCCTTTTCTGCCCTTTTTGACACATTTATGAACCTTCACAGCATTATCAACTCTTATTTAAACCCACAACTTTCAAAAGACAACTGATGACAAAGTTTAAGGATTTATGACATATACTGGATGGTTGGATTGTGTAAATTACACCTTTATAACCATCATTTGTTTAATGCGAATCTCTGGCTTGTTTTATTTATTTATTTGTTTCTTACATTCTTTCTTTCTGTAAAGTAATTTGAGTATCACTCCTTTTAGTAAGTTTGTTTTTTTAATTCTGTATTTAATCTTTTATTATTATTATTATTATTATTATTTTCATATTTGTATTTGTATTTCCTTCGTTGGCCCTGATTTGCTTGATGATATTTATTTTATTTCAGAATTACTGCTTTCTGTTACAACCAGGTCATATAAAGGACTCAGAGAGATGAAGCTTTTATTGCAAGTCCTACGAGAATGCTTACATTGTTTGTATAGACCCTGATATAATCCAATAAAAAGGGAACTTCAAAAAAAAAAAAAAAAAAAAAAAAAAAAAAAAAAAAGTTTAAGGTATTAGAAACTACGGTACACTGAAGACTTTTTAAGATCTTGTTAATACTGCATGGAATTAATTTAAAGACAATATAAAAGCTGCCAAAGTCAGAACTTTAATTAAAGAATAACAGCTAATGTAAGATGTTAAACTAAAAGTGGACAGGATAAGAAGCAGAACATCAGTTGGCTCAGTTGGTAGAGCGTCTGCCCCATGGGTGGAGGCTGTTAGTCCTCTGCAGTGGCCGCGGTTCGACTCCTGCCTGCGGCCTTTTGCTGCCTGTCATTCCCCCCTCTCTTCACCCCCTTTCCTGTCTATCTTCAGCTGTACTATGAATAAAAAGGCACAAAAAAGCCCAAAAACATAACTTAAAAAAAAAGAAAAAAAAAAAGGAGCAGAACATCAGTAAATTGTTATGTGACATAAAGCTTGATTGTGTTCATTAAGGTGAATGCATGGTAAAAAGCCTGTATGTAAGTTATAAGGCTTTGAATTAATATAATTAACTGTATTTTATATCTTATCTGAGCGAAATAAAATCACACTCAGCGCTGTTACGTTTCTCAAAGGTTTTAAAAATTATTAAATATGTATCCACTAATAAAAACTTCAGTATGATTAAGAATCACTCAGTTAAAAGTTTCTTTCACACTGAGGGTGTACTGTAGGCAGATGGATAATTAGAAGTGACTGGGGAGGATGACTTACTCTACCTGATGGGCCCGTTGGTGTAAATTTCAGCTTTCATCTCATCTCTTCCGGAAACTTCTCCATAGTCGCCCACTTTCCACACAGTGTAGTTCTTCACAACAGCACAGGATTGGAAGAAGGAGCAGGTGCCACACTGGTTAAACTGCTCACACTCTGAGACAAATGGAGAGGATTATTTATAATGATTTACAGAGCGTTCATTCATTTCCATTCAATGTCCACGATGGAAAACTTAAAATAACCAGTGTGCTGTGCTTTTTTAACTGCTGCCTCAATCAATTAGTTTGTTTGGGTTATTGCTGGACTTAAGTGGTTAAAATATGTCTTGTTACCGACCCTGTCCACAGCAGTACATTGCTTAACTTTGTACACCAGTACTTCTGCTGCTTTTCCAAGCTGAGGGCATCTGAGCCCCCATCTACTTCAGGCAATACACTGACTGTCGATAAGTACCTCATACAACCCCACTTCAAATATTCCTAACTATTCCTTTAAATGATCAGTTCGCAATTAAATCGGAGTTCTCTAAACTGGACATACCAAATCAAAAATATGTGGACACCAAACTATTATACCCATACGTGACTGCTGATTATCTCATTCTAAGCTCATGGCTATTAAAGTGTTGCTCTAAGACTTTAACGGATTTTGATTTGCTCTCATTAAGCCACAAGAGGTCAGTGAGGTCCAACACTGATGATGGTTCTGGCTCACAGTCGGCGTTCCAGTTCATCCTAACAGTGCTGGATGGGGCTGAGGTTAGCAGTCGGTGCAGGCCAGTCAAGTCTTTCCTCACCAAACCAGGAAACCACTTCTCTATGGACTTCACTTTGTGATGCTGTGCATATATTGTCGTGTTGAAAAAGAAGAGGAACTTCCCTAAACTGTTTCCACCAAGTTCAAAGCCCATTTTGGTCTGCTGATGTGCTGCAGCCTTAAGATTTTCTTTACTGGAACTAAGGGGTCTAGCCCAAACCATCAAAAAAAGACAGCCCTACACCAAAAATACACAGGGTGTCCACTTACATTTGACTATATGGTGCAAATTTGACAGCAGTCAGGGTGATCAGAGTCAAAAAAGATAGAAACTGTATATTTTACTTTGATTTTTGGCTTGGTAGTTGTTGCAGGTCTCATCAGGAATGCCCCTCTTGTGTGCGTAGGCGTAGACTCTCAGGTGATCTCCTCCATAACAAGAGCCCGCTCCGCCACAGTCTATCACATTCTGGACTGACAGGTAGGCCGATGGCCACGCCCCTCCACGCTTGATGTTAATACGGTCTTTGGGGAAAGAATACAATAAACAAATATTAACATGCTGGAATGGGAATCACGGTCTGTTCTTTCTGATGCCAGCCTGCAAAGTGGAAGCTGATCTCCATGTTCGCTCTGGCACACTAATGTGATACTGTGTAGTAAATAAAAACTGCACCATATATCTATATAATATTACATGTTGTGTAAACAGCCTGTGTAAAAATCCATTTACAATTCAGATAAAATATATATATTTCACATAAATCCCATTTTCTATGCAACCCTCTATCCTTATCGTATTTTTTCCATCCCTCCCTCCGTTGCCATGGTTACCAGCTAGAGCACTGGTGGCTCCCATGGCCCAGCAGGACCCACAGTACTGGGGGATATGCTGGTTCCGTGTGACGCTCACATAATTCTTCCCCTCAATGCTTCTCCAGTCCCAGGACAGAGGAAGGTCCGACACGTTCACGTACTCATGTGGGCGAGCCTTCGTCCTAAAATAAGTAAACGATGAGGCTCATACGTACATATGAAACTATGAATGAGAAATCAGAACAGTCAGAACATATGCTAAATAAATACAGCAACATACAGTACATCTGTGATATTAAACAGAAACACAGAATATCACAGTCACCTTTCAATTTGAAAAAGCAAAAAGATTTAAAAGCATTTAATTTATTTACATCAAATTAATTTTAAATTCAGTACATATGTAGGTAATAAGCCAGAGATTATTTAAAGAATCACTGATCATTTTAACTGGTCTTTCCACTTTAATAATAATACAAAAAAAAGGTATGAAAAATTGTATCATTTTGTCCTTTCACGAATCAATAAATGAAAAAATTCCTACTTTTATGCAGCACTGCAATTAATTAATCGATTATTAACAGACTATTAAATTAACCATCAGCTATTTTGGTAATCTATTAATTGTTGAGTATTTTTAAAAATAAAAATGTTCAAATTCTTAGTCTTATTTCAGCTTCTCTAATGTGAATATTTTCTGGATTCGTTACTCCTCTATGACAGTAAACTGGTCAATCTCTGGTTGTGGACAAAACAAGACATTTGAAAACATCAACCTGGGCTTTGGAAAACAGTAGTCAACATTTAATGGACCAAAAAAACAATCGATTAATTGAGAAAATAATCAACAGATTAATCCATAATGAAAATAAACTTTAGTTGTAGCCCTACTTTTATGATACAGCTACTGGCATTTTTGTTAGCCTAAGTCATCTTGGTGATTGTTTAATGGAGAACTTAGAGACATTCCAGAGATAACTACTGAGCTGTTGTTCATAATAAAATAATAGACTACAAGCATGTGCTCTTGGGCATGTGATGTCTCCACAAGTTGTCATTATGTAAATGATCACTTTTTTCACTTTTTTACTGCACAAACATTATAGATGTAAAACTTACACCTGCTCAGGTTAAGTTAAATCCTAGTAAGACATAGAGTTAATTTGTCATGAAGACTTCAATCAGGATGAAACCAGTAACTCAGAAGTTAATTCACATATAAATGTGATTTTCCATACGTGTTATAACTAAGCTAGCACCAGGATGAGTTACTATTGACTGCACTATATTACTGTCAGTGGTGTAGGAAGTATTCAGTATTCTTCTACTTAAATAAAAGTAGCAACACTACAGTGTAAAAAATACTCTGCCAAAGTAAAAGTCCTGCGTTCAAACATTAGCCTCATTAGCGTCAATATAAACTTAAATGGACAGTTCACCGCCCAAATCCCCAAAACATATTTTTCATTTGGTCAGTAGTGCTATTTATCCCTCTTGGTATGTTTCAGAGTTTTGAAGATATTTTTTATTACACAACAGAAAAAAATGTAGTTCATACATGAAACTGCTCACAACAAGGCAGGGCTCAACAATAAAGCTTGTCTGCTTGCCCAAGGCAATTAAAATGCCATGTTGGGCAAGTAAATCTGGCAACTCACTTGCCTGACTAAGCAAGTGGTTAAAAAAAAGACTCAAACTATTAAAATATTTAGATAATCGATTAATTGTTAGAGTAATGTTTCTTGCAAACATGGCAGACAATGCTGTTTTCAGCCTCTCAAATGTGGAGATATTCTTTGTTTATTATCATATAAAACAATATCTTTGGATTTGCAGTGGAAAAATGACAAATTTGAAGACATTATCTTTGGGATTGACATTTTTCACTATTGTTTGACATTTTATAGACTTTGCAGCTCTTTGGGCAAGGAGATTTCTGGTCCACTTGCCCAACCTGGCAAGCAGGGAAACAAAACAACAAAAAAAACCAAAACAAAAACTAAAATAAACAAAACATTAAATCTGAACCCTACAAGGTCTGTCAATTATCTTGAATATCAGTGTCATGACTTCTGAAAAGAGACATTGCTTTTATATTTTCAAATAATTTTTTTGGGTGGTTTGAGCACCACAAGCTGAGTGCCATGTAGTTCCATTATATTCAAGAGAAACAACTTTACAGCCAATCCCAGAGCTCAGCAGCTGACACCAAAACAATCTAGATATAGCACTACAGGTAAAAGAGAAAATATGCACGTTTGATTTTGGGGCAAACTTTCCCTTTAAACTACTAAAAGTAAGATTACTCATTGTGCAAAATGGCTCATTTCAGAATAATATATATTAGGTTATAGTACTGGATTATAGTGATGCATTAATGTGTGCATCACTTTAATGTTGCAGCTGGTAAAGGTGGGGCTAATTTATATACGCTAGCTTAACCTATTATAATATATCATATTATTGTTACTTGTATTTTGTATTAACAATGTAAATCTACAACGTAACTAGGAACTTGAGTTCTCAAACAAATATAGTAAAATGTCAATATTTGGCTACTAAATGTGATGGAGTAGAAGCAGAAAGAATATTAAATGGAATTAATGTTACTCAAGTAAGGTACAAGTACCTCAATTGTGTACAGTACTTGAGAAAATGTACTTTGCTATGCTAGACTTTAACAAAGATTACTATAAACTCACTACTGAATGCTATACAAGATTCGAGAATACTTAAGCGCTATAAACTTATATACCAGCAAATATGTTGCAGGAAACTCAGGTAAACGTTAAATATCCAAAGTAGCCCAGTGTAATCGTTAAGAATGTAGGTTAACGTAAAAGAAGGGAACCCTGATTGAAAAAAAAAATGAAAAAAAAAATCGCGATATTTGCAGGTAATGTTTCTTGATTGTGCATGTTGTGCAAACAAATTATTTTGTGTAATGTGACAATGCCGTAGTTAATTACTGGGTATGTTTGGGAACAAGAAACACTTGGTTAAGGTTAGAGAAGGATCACGGTTTGGGTTAAAAAGATCACTCTCGCGAGATCCTTCGCAGGTCTGGGGTTCCCTTCTAAACACAACAGAGGTAAACAACAAGCGTACATCATTAAACTTATGTCACTCTCCGAAGAAAATGTACATTTTCTAGTCACTTACCTGACAGAGTCTGGTCTGTCGTCTTTAATGGGTTTGTAACAAGGCTCAGATAAGAATTTGGAAGAGCTACTTTGAATCGAAAACGATGCTACGCAAAACAGCAGCGGTACAATGACTAAAGACGCCATGTTGGCTCCTCTCCCTCATCTGACGCACGCTCAGAGCGCCCCCTGTCGGCACCTGCTACCATGACAACCTCCACTGACAGAGTTCCGATGCTGTGAATTCAATATTAATTCCCTCATCTTTATTGCTTAAAATCAAATTCAGACAACAATAACATAAACAACGTTGAGGATCTAAAACTGGAAACAAAGTGCCAGCTGTTGTTAAGTGGATTTTAATCTAAGGAATCTAAGGATTAATTTTTAAATCCAATTAAATCATGGTTAAACTTCAAATTATGTTGCACCAGACTTTTAAAATGAAGGAAGATTAAATTTAAACTCCTCTTTAAACCTATGTTTAGTTTCAATTCTGTTTCACCAAATCTACCCTCCAATTTAAATTGTGATCCAGTATTCATTTCAAACTTATACTTGAGGAGGTTTACCTTTTGAAATAGCTGCATTTTTGAGATTGGTTGAGAAACATAATCAAGCTCTTCAAAGAAAGTTAAGGGACAGACTCAACCCAATTTAATTTTGTGATTTGTTTCTTCTTTGTTTTACTCCAGCTGATAATTCGGCCAACAAGTTTTTGTCAAAGAAGAAATTAGGGCTTCTCTGCCAAGCCATCAGGTTCTGGCTAACTAACTTTTTAGACAGATAGCAAATAATGTTACCTTTATTTATTTATTTATTTTTTATTACTTTTTATTAGCAAGTCAGCAATGTAATTTTAGTTAACGTTATTATTGCAAGCATTTCCATATTTATTAAACTCTGTTTAATTCTGATTTATATCATTAAATTTGGATTGACTAAACTGAGATTAGTTTTGAACCGGGAAAAAGAGTTTAATTTGAAATCTTGATTCATTCATTTTCATTACATTTCTTTTTGAACATAGTTTTCCCCAATTCCCTGATTAGAACTTGGATTAAATTAATCTTTGTTGGTGCAACCCAGTCTCCAGGCCCCATTATTTTTACTGCTATAGAAGATGTCTATTTTAATGTAGTGCATTTTATTCTTAAGTTCAGTAACTGTAAATTAACACCTTCATAAATTTCAGTTGATAACCTATATCTGAAGAAAGTGATGCATGATGCATACACAGACCTTGAAAGGCCTTCAGCTTGTAATAAAAATAATTCTTCCTTGCAATGATAATTCTCTAAATAACCATATATATATGCCTTTTGGACAAAATTCAGTTTTGTATGCATTTCTACTGCTTTACAAAGTGTTATCCCCAAATATGAGACAGTGTCTTTTACCTCTATGCCTCGTATGAAGCAAATTACACACATAATGTGGGAAAAGGACTGATTTCATGGCATTCAACTCCAGTCAAGATACAACATGCATAATGCTCTGCACTGCATTGAGAATCCCATCTTTGTAAAAAAAGAAAAAAAAAATCGTGAATCACCACAACCACGATAGCTCCTTGAGCACACAGTAATAAATGTGCCCAAAAGATTTAGGCTGATGGGATAATTAGTAAGTGAGATTAGCGTGGATAAGCTGCAGCCCCATTGGTCACTCACACACACACACACACACACACACACACACACACACACACACACACACACACACACACACCCCATCTCATGATTTTCACCCATAAAAAGACCATTCAGATGTTTTTTTCACAACACTTACATTTGGCATATACAACTAAAAACTTTAAACTTATTCACATATTTGCATAGAATTCAACACTTATTTATCACCCTAAATCCATGTTAACCATGATATTTTCAGTAAAAATCAAATAAATACTAATCCTTTCATTGAATTAAAATAGTACCCTTCTTCACCATTTGTAAGATTTGATCATTTATATCACTTAAAGTATTTTATCGTGTCTTATAATTCTTATAATTCTTTGCCTCTAAGGACTCTTTTTTTGCTTTTCACCAAAGTGCCGAATAAATGAGTGTCTCCTAATTAAAATGGGTGTTAGAGGAGTGCAGGTTTTGCAGGCTCAGCAGGAAACTTTAAAATAACATACTCAGTTACAATCACATTACACCTAATGCAGGGCTTGATGACGGGTTGGGATATATGCAGCTCTTAACAAGGTTATTATATCACAGGATGGGGCTCAACTTCAATCAAGGTCTGTTTTTTGTGAGGGGGAAGCACTATTGTTTGTGCTTTTAATGATTAAAACTAGAATCAGATTAGATGTGCATTAGGCACCTAATGAACCCTCAACAGGAACACTAGATAAATCACTCAGCAGCTGTTGTTTGCTGTGTGATCCATCTTCAAATTGTGGGCTTTGCTGCTGAGCAGCTCATGTAAAAGCTGTTCAGAAGTGAGAGCAATGGATGTTCTATGATGTCAGTGTAAACTGTAGAAGATGGGAAAAAGTTTGATACCTCTTACTGAGTCCCGACCACAGCTGGATGGAAAATATGACAAAATGAATTAAGAGTGACAAGATGGTTTCACTACCTTATCCTGCTTTCAAGTGTCACCTGTACTGACTCTATTATCTTTTCATACCAGTTCTACCCCACTACATTTCAGAGGGAAATGTTGTACTTTTTACTCCACTTCATTTATCAAGGTAAGAATTAGCTCCATCTCAACCAATAAAATTCTTCTTTTACAATAATGCATGCAGAATAATAATCAATACATAAAAGTATAACAGTCACGTGGGCCTTTTTCTGCATTTTTCACTTTTCATACTTTAAGCACTGACAGAGTGATTGAGGACACAGGGGCTGTGTTCCAATCCACAGTGTACTTAGACGGTACTCCCTGCTCCCTGCTCAGGGAATGTCAGTTACGGGAACTTCCTCTTACAAAATTCCTCTGTTTGGAACAACCTACGACGTCACCAATGTATCACGTCCTCCACTTATTAGCTTGTTAAACTAAAACACCTTGGATACCTTTTGCTGCAAATGCAGAAATTTTACATTACTGAAGTACAATATTGAGTGAAACAAAACAATCAAAACAAAAACTGATACATTACAAAACTTATCATAGGCCAAATATGGTCAGCAAAGGAGATAGATGCCCACACACCAATTTGGCTGGGCTAGAAAGCCATTAAAAAAAGTTCACTGACATGAGAGCACTCATGTTTGCTGAAACGTTTGCTGCTGTTTTTATTCACCTTCAGGCTTATGCACCTGTAAGCACCTTTTTGTTTGAACACTCATGTCTTAATTAAATAGACAATTTTTTGCATTAATCTCAGCCTGTGGACATTTTTGTGGCTTTCTAACCAGAACATGTAAAAACAATGTATTCAGATGAAAATTCTGAGAAATGTATGGGAGATAACTGATTGCTGTGCAGGTTGTTCAGAGAGGCTGGAGTAAAGTAGGTATCAAAAAAAATATAAACAGCACTTCATCACGAAGCACTGAATCATGAGTCAGAAAATTATGATATATGTGACAGAGCGTACAGGGAGGTTGAGTGTTCCCAGAAGGAGTCACTGGCCTCAAATAATTTATTAGATTGCATTTAAAGCTTCACAAAACAAACCTAACCCTAGCTGCTAGATAAAAAGTTAAGATAATAACAAACAGAGTAAACAGCTACAATTCTGAATCTTATCAACTAAAACTGCATTTTGATATCAGATGGCGTTTCTCCTCATCAAGTCACTTACTCTGAGTTGTCTCTGAGAGCAGACACTGCCTACTCCTCCTAAGAAGTCCATTGTGTAATGAAACACAGAGGCTGTTGTCTGCTGCAGGACCAGAGGAATGAAGTCCCGATGACCTTTGACCTCTCAGGTCATCATCGCTGTGTTGAAAGCTCATCTCTTTCCTGCTTTGAGGCTCCTTCAGAGCACAAACAGTCCTCAATAATACATCATAATGCTGCTCTTCAGTCTGAGTGCTGTAAATCCTTCAGGATGTAATGTAATGTTACAAACAACCCAGAGGTAATACAAGGCATCTCTCAACATATCAGCTCTTTCTGATGAGGCCGACATCCTGGATATGTGCATTAACATGAGCATCTTCCTGCCCACTAATGCTGAGGCGATATAAGCTTTGATGACACCACTAAACATATCTTCAATCATCAGTGAATGAATGCTATTATCTTTCTTCAATTTGCAATATAAATTAGCTGGTCTCTTATACCCATACATATTATAAGACAATCAAGCTGTAATTTTAGCTCTGTACATTTGCCTTGCCTCTCCAAAAGTCAGGTATCACGTCTGTAATTGATGCAGAGACTGCTCTTTGTGTCAGGTGATGGCTGTTCAGTAGTGAAGCTTGAGTTTGTAAAGGGATAGTTCTGATTTTTTGAAGTGGGGTAATGTGAGGTACTTATTTATGGTGAGTGTATTAGATGGGAGTCGACATGCCCCATTTTGGAGAAGCAGGAGGAGTCCTGCTGTAGGAAGCTAAGAAATGTAATGCTGCAGACAATGTCAACAGCAAAATGAATTTTTGATTCTTAAAAAAATCAATATTGGTTTGATTGTATGCTATATTTATATAACTGCTGTTATATATGAGGTAAAATGACTGTTTTTGCAATAGGAGTCTGGTGGCTTGGGAGAGAGCAACATTTGGCTTACATCCCTGCAGTTTCCTGTCAGAAAAGGCTATAAAGTGGTGAAAATATTCAAAATACAGTGTACACTTAAACTGATACTGTTTTTTAGGGGTCTTTTTTGGGTTAAATATGTTTTGCTGCTGACCCTGCCCACAGCAGTATCAGTTTCTTCGCTTCCTACACAGGTACTCCTGCTGCTTCTCCAAACTGAGGGCATGCCAACCACCATCTATTGTAGGTAATACACTGGCTATTGATAAGTACTTCATACCACCCCACTTAAAAAAAAATACAAACTATCCTTTAAAGTGATATTCCACACCTAGATGATAATCCACTCAATATTTACTCACCCCTATGCCAATGTGAGGATGGGTGAAGATCTTCAGTTCACAAAACAATCCTGGAGTTTCAGCAGAAAACAGGGTTGCAGCCAAATCCAGTACAATGGCAGTGAACAATGACCACGTATTAAATGTTTAAAAAAAAAAGAACACAAAACAAACACAAAATGTCTCCATCCTGCTCGTGTGGTGTAATCCAAGTGTCTGTGAGCTGCGACATTCAAATTTAACCACAAAAGACGCCATTTAGACCATGTTTTTAGCTGAAATGTCAACGGTAGCCTCCCAGGTAGCATGCCGTCGATGTATCGCAAGACTTCATATATCTCTTAATGGATGTACGTGTGAAAATATTGCAAGATATACAAAGTCTCGCGATACATCGGAAAAAATCCTGTATAGTGTCAAACCATCATGTTTTAAAGAGTCAGATTTGTTGGAGCTGATCATTAACACATAATAATGAGGAAAAAAATAAGGATTTACAGGCAGAGGGTCTCTGCAAATACAGCCACCACCACTCACTTTTAGAGATTCATAAGTGATGATTGAAAGGGATTAGGTAATATGAGTCTATATGTTGTTTTTATAGGAAAGTGTTGCAGATTATACCTTTAAAGGAGCCTGATTAACTATGTATTTGCATGTTAAACCCATAGAGTTGACATATTTAAGAGTGCAAAGATCACAGAATAAACCTCAAACAGTTAAAACATAAAAATCTTCCAAACTGGAGTTACAAGGTTTTCATACAACTACAGTGTCTAAATTCCAAAAGAGACGATCTGGCCGCAGCCACCACAGAAAGACACTAAAAAGCCCACTTAAGCAGAGGCACCTTTAGAGTGCATGGAAAGTGCATCCATGTAAATATTGAACACACACACAGTTTGGATTTCACTCGCGATCAATATTGAAGCAATCTGGACGTTAATCTCATTTGCACTTCTGTTTTCTTCTTGGCAAAAGCTGCTGCAGACTGGCAACACGGGATCTCCAGTGAAATTACAACAAATTCAGCTTTTAGAAAGATTTTCAGGAGGTTCACATGAATATTTAAGGCTGGCAGAGTTTCTGTGCTATTATCTAAGAGAGACAATCAATAGTCTATTTATCCACCTAGTTTTCTACTTTTGCACGTATATTTCTGACAGACTTGACAGAAGGGACCATTTCTAGGTCCAGACAGAGATATTTCTACTGCTGGATTGCCTTGAAATTGTATACAGATGTTCGTGCTTCCCAGAGGATGAATCCTAATGACTTTGTGGTTTTGAATGAAATGTCAAGACAAGATGGATTATCATGACATTTGGTAGCATATTCATCTCATATTGAATTGTAATTACTTAAGTTAACCCCTGACTTTTCCTTCTGGGCCATCCTCAGGTCAGCTTTTGTCCAATACTTTGGTTTATGATCAAATACCTGCCAAACTAAAGACATTCCCATCAGCCTCAGCTGTACTTTGTGTTTAGTTCTTTTAGTGGTAGAAAGTAACTACATACATTATCTCAAGTACTGTACTTAATTACAATGCTGAGGTACTTGTATTTTTTGAGTATTTATGCCTTTTGATACTTCTACTCAGTTACAATTCAGAGGCTAATACTGTGCTTTTTATTCCGTTACATTTATTTGACAGGCATTTTTTTTTCAAATTAAGAGTTTACACTAAAAAACAAAAAAACAAACAAACAAATGATAAGCTTTCCAAATACAATGCATTGTTAAAGATCAAACCAGTGATTTACAACCTTTTTTGAATTACAACCTTTTGCAACAACAACAACAACAACAACAACAACAACGACAAAAACTGGTTGGAGTCCTTTACATTTCAGATGTCTATGAGTTATTAATAGCACCAAAGAGATACTTAACCTTTAAACATGGAATATTTCAAATAAAAAAATAAAGATAAGAGAAAAGTCCAAAAACTGAGAAGTACTTTGTTTTCTCTTCTTTCCGCTCCCATAAATCGTTGCCTTCAGATTTATCTGATGACCATTTAGATGGGCTCCCACAAGAGCCATTTTACCACAGAATTTTACTCTTGGTACTTTTACTAAGTACACTGTGGTATTGCTACTTTTACTTCAGTAAAAGATCTGATTACTTCTTCTACCACCAGGTGATACATATTGTAGAATGTAAACATGCTGACATTAGCATAAGCAGCACTGTGCCATTATTGGGATGAAATGGTAACCAGTTTCACAATAAACCACAGTAAAGTTCCCGATGGTTAGTATTACTGTTTCAATTTTTAATTACCATTAAAATGGTGTAAGATTGTTTTAATTTTTTTTTAAATCTAAATGGTTCATAGATTATTTTCTAATCTAACCAATCTATAACTTAGAATCTGTGCTCCCACCATCCACCGTTCTCCTGGAAACAACAATGTGGTCACTCAGAGATAGGTAAGTATGAAGATGAACAGATTTTTAAAACAACCAGCTATGGCAACAAAAGTACAGAAATACGAAGACAAATACCTCCAATATGGCTTTATTGAATTGGACGTGCAGGTGATAGCTCTGATATGCCTGCAGTGTTTTGCCAATGAGGTGATGAAGCCTGACAAATTCCATTTTATATAGCCTATATATTTAGTTTATGACTTAAAACTCTGTGACTTATGACAAATTGTCTTTAGATGTGGGAGTGTGTCAGATTGAATTCTTTTCAAGATGTTTTGAAAGTCTTTTCAAATTATTCCATTGAATATGCCCTTCTAGTTAGCCCTTTTCCCTTGGATATTTTGTTTAGGGTAAGTGTTACTTGTAGCTACTTGAATAAATGTCAGATTGTTTTATGGATGTTCTGTATTGAAACAATGCAAATAATCTTAATGTATGTCTAATATGTTTCTAACACATTTCTCTTGTGTTGTTCTTTCACATAATTAAGACCACACAAGTGTAATTTTTGACACAAATAATTCCCATTTGAGGGCCTTAAAAGAAGAAGCATCAACGTGCAGCGGGTCAGAATGAGCTGAACCTTCACTGTGTGTTTTGCAAAACTGTTGTGTCCATTTGGCTCAGGAGCGTATCAATAACTCCCTCTCAAGAATCAGATGAATAATGGATCAAAGACAAACGTTACTTAAGATTCACATTCATCTGAGGGATTAGATCAGCAGGTCTGGACTTCAAACAGCAGAAACAAATTGGGGGCTGACATGTTTTGAGGTTGGTTATTGATTATGGCTGGCTGCAGATCAGGGCCTCGTGGGTGACTCTCTGACTGCTCCCACATGTATCCAGCCGCTCTGGATTTCCAGGGGAAAGTGAAGCTTCAGGGCAGAGAGTTTGGCAGCAGGCATGTTGACGATCTTCCAGCGTCAGGTTTTCCCTCAGAAGCATTCAGCTGTTTATTTTTCTTATTTTCATAAACTGAATCCATTTTGGTGATTAGTCCAGGCGATGATTCATCACATCACGAGCAGGACCTCTGCTGCTCTACGTGCCCTGTGTTGGAGGTTGAGGAGGGTCATTTGGCTCGGCCCTGACGACTACAATCATACCTTGCTCTCCTACTGCATAATGCACTTCAGAGGAAACAACTGCATGGATCATTTTCTTGTCAATATGGTCATTAAATATATCAAAGCAAGCATGATTGATTGGTAGTAATCATATGTTAATGCTCCAGTTAAAACTTGGCTGCTCCTCCTCATCGTGTACACAGCAAATAAACATGAGGTCAGCACTCCCTAGCTTGCAGTTTCTTTTAATAGTGGTGATAAATAACCTAAAGTGGAGTTTGAAGTATTTTTGATATCTGGGAAATAAGAGGAAAACCTGTGACAGTTTTAGTTTAAATTTTGTGTTATGGCTCCATTTATATTCTTTACAGCAATCAGGACAATCATAAACATCGTATTTGTCTTAAATAGCATCATTTTAGTAAGTGGGAGGATTTATTTGTGTCATAATAGACACAAATAAGAACTAAAATATCTGTTCTTCAGATATTTTATTAACTGTAATATTTATACACCAGTGTGGAGTCAAACCACAATAACTTCCTTCCCTTTTTTTGTTAACAGTTCTGGGCTTTGAAAATGTACCATATATGCTGCTGCTGTATATATACATGTATGGCTGTTTTTTCTCAAAGCCTGCATATTCATTTGCATTACTGTACTTGTGAATGTAATAACAATCCATTTTGAAAAGAAAAGAAAAAACATTAGTAAATATGTATATACAGTATATGCACACATGTATACACACACATATATATATATATATTCAGACTCCCTGAGAATTTCATGTGTATATTGACACATACTTTCCATTGTTTTAAAATTAAGCCAAAGTAAATGTTATGTGAGTCAACACAAATTCTCACTGTACACAGGAGTTTTAAATTTCAATGACTCATTAATGACCCAGAAGAAGTGGGTGGGATAACATGATGAATGCAGGTATTTCCATACAAGAATCATTCTACTCTGACATAAACTAGACAAAAAATGAGCCTGTACTCAGGCACAGTGGTGCTTTAAGCTAAATGCTGGTATAATGTTTACTGTGCTCACCCGCTGACTATATATTAAGATGGATGACAGCTACCTGAAAGTCAGTTTAGGTAGTCAACCATGTTAGGTAGTTTTTATGATGCTGATGTTTGTTCAAGTGTCAGTTTTTCCCACCAGTATGCTGGCTCTGTCGGGAAGTCCTCAATACCACAGAGCCAACCCTGATCACTTCTGCACAGACTGTGGCCTCAAATGACAGCACTTGTATCTGTGATGTTTTGGCTTCATTTTTGTAGAGACATGTCATCCATCTTTATATACAGTCTATGCTCACCATCTCAGCTTTGCATGTTAGTTATTTCACTCAAAAGTAGAGCCTGACAAAAAAATACAGCAACCTGTAGGTCGGTTGGTAAAGCGTTCACCCTGTGTACTGAGGCTATCACTCCGCCAGTTCGAGTCCCACCTGTGACCCTTTGCTGCATGTCATTCCCCCTCTCCCTGTCCCCTTTCCTGTCTGCTCTTCAGCTGTCACTCTCAAATACAAAAAAGGAAAAAAAGTCCCCCAAAAAGAATCTTGCACACTGTCTTCTGCGCTTGCAATCAAAGATCTAATAACAACAATGTTATTAAATCTTTGATTGTAAGAACAGAAGACAGTGAGTGAGTTTCATTTATATTTTAGTTTTATTTAATTAGTTTTTCGAGGGGGGACCTGGGTGGGCCACTGGCCTCCCCTGAACTCTGATTGGCCACCCCAAGTGCCCTCCCATTGTCAGTACTATCTGTCCAGTGAGAGGCTGGAACTTAGTTTCAACCATTTGTTTGCCGATTATTTATAAATGTGCATTGTTCATTCTTCAGGCTAACATTATCCAGCAGCATAGCGCTGTTCGCAGACTGACAGACTGACTGTATCTATATGGATAAAACACATGTAAGAAGATAAACATGTATTTTTGATTTTGGGATGAACTATCCCTTTAAATGCAATTCATTTATACACTGTTGTCAATTTTTTTAAATCAAATTTCTATCAGCGTTGTTCTCAAATGTAACAATATCATTTACCTCACTGGTCACCTTAACGGGAATCTTTTTCTTAGCTGCATGCTTTCTTCACGAGCAGGCATGTCCAGACTTTTTTGACTGAGGGTGGCATGAAGTGCGTGCATGCCCACTCATGTATATGTGTGCGTAAATATGCATGAACATACATGGACATACACGCACACATGTCAGAATTGCAGTCACTTACCATTTCCCATATGTAGCATTACAGTATCTTACAGTTTCTTGTGTTTTTTATTTAATAAATAACATGTCCAGCCAATTACAAAGCAACAGAGCGGCACCATACAAATATAATATAAAGCTTCCTCACTTTATTCTTTAAGTCCTTCAAAAGAAATGTTAGATTTATCCTCAGGGTGTGAAACTCCTAAATTCATTCTCAGCATTCCACCATGAAAATATATTTAACTTTTATTATTTCTAATTTCTATTTATTATTTATTTCCTCATTAGCTGTATACATTTGTCATATTGTGATTGGGGTGGACCCCCTCCCCTTGAACCCCTCCCCATAAATGCTCCTGGTCTTCAAAAATCAGTGGTCAGTTTCCTCCTCACACCACACAGATGCAAATCAACGTATATGTCCCTAACATTTTTGGGGAGAATTCACAAACAGATCTGTTCTCTATGGAGTGGAGGTTTGAGTCATAATACATGTTTGCCTGTTTACCCAGAATGCAACTGGATTAAACGTAACCAGAGAAGCTGTTTTTGCTACAGTGTTCTCAATTATTGTAAGAATGAAAACATTCTGGTAAAAATATTTTTCCTTCCTGCAGGCAGAAATCTGACAGGCCTGTTTGTGGTAACACGGATTAGATTGAAGTTCTAATTTGTGCAGGCTGCTTTCAAACCAATAGGTGTCGCTGTTTCCCTCTGATGAACAGCTGGACAGCAGACCTGAAAAGATGATGATCAGTGAAAGTCTCAGGACATTTATAAAAGATTCATGGAAGTGGTCGAATTTATTTAATGTCTATTGACTCAAAGATTTTATACTAAAATGTTTTAAGAAATCATACAAAAGCTGTGGATTTGAGAGACGTTATCTTTTCATACTTGCGGTATATGCATCCCTCTCTGCGTCCCATCTCTTGCTTCCAATTATAAAAGGGGGCTGGACCGTCCACCAGACAGAGACTTCTGATTGGCTGAGCCAGCTGTCAATCACAGGCTCGTCCTGTAGCCTCCTGTTGGCGAGTTCAATCCACACCAGAAGTCAGAAAGTCAAATTTCACCAAGGGGACAAAACGGGAAGGTGAATTATCCGGTTGCTCTGAGAGCTCCTGTCAAACTTCACAGCAAAGAAGTGACATTAGACCTCAATTATATTTTTAACCTTCAATGTTAATGTGGTTTTGTTGTAAAAAGGAGGTTAATTGGACTTGAGGACTTGTTGGCTCCCTTCTCTCCGGCATTTTTACGCGCTGCTGTGCCAGCGCAGCTGCTTGCGCACCTGAGTCTGTCCGCTGCTCAGTTTATGCAGCGTCAACATGACTTTAACGCATCCGAGCATCTGAACCATCATGGTGACATTAAGGACCGGTGTCATGCCTGCTGTGGTGAACCTCCTTCACCGTGGAATAACCAGCGGAGTCCAGGTGTCATCAGGAGGAGCTGATGTGGCCGTCTGGAGGAGCGCAGCAGTTTGATGTCAGCTGGGATTTGAGGAGTTTGGGATGAAAGAGAAACCCTAGAGAGACAATTCTCTACTTCTTTCACCTGGATTCAACACGGGCTGCCCAGAGCTGCCATGGCCTCTGAGGTGGTGTGCGGGTTGGTCTTCAGGTTACTGCTGCCAATTTGTCTCGCAGCTGGTGAGTTTTTTTCTTTAATCTCCACTTTTTACACATGTTAATTGACCTGTGTGTGCCAAGTGGGGATGGGTGATTGATCAATTAATAGTTTATCTAATTGTTCATCTGATATTATCTTATAAATTAGATCATTATACTTAAATGTAACATAAAAGGAAGTCCGCATTTTATGTTTTTTTAATATTGTGACTCAGGGCTGCAACTGACAAGTTATGTCTTCAGAATATGTGCAGTTTTCCCATCACAAAGAGATTGATCCATCTACTCAGAGGTTTTAAACTGGACTCCACTCAATGACCAAACAGCTTTCCTCATTTTCTTCTTTTATTTATTTTAGTTTGACAGTTTTATTTTTCCATTTGTTTCATTTATATCCATTAGGTGAAAAACCTTTTAATGATTTAAAGAAAACACTGCATATGCTGTATATGCTATTGCAAATAAATATAAACAGGGAACAAAAAAATATACTTTGTAAATATTGTGAAAACGCATGAAATATCAGTGTCTTACTTCACTTAAATTATACATTTTCCCACATAAAATACAGTGTTGTCACCACTGTAATAAATCAATCAGTTATATGTTTAATAACTGGTATTTTATGAATGTTACCACATTTTAACATCATTGTAACATTTTTATCACATATATTTAAAATGATATTAAATTTGATCATGCAGTGCTTTGAAATAACATTTCTTTATCAACATACTGCAGCTAAAAGCATAATATACTTAAGAAGCATTTATTACCTCACCACGTTTGTGACTAAAAGTGACCCAGAATGACAGTTTACCAATAACTAATTATCAATTAATCTTTTGCCTTTAAAATGTCACAAAAAAGTGAAAAATGTCCATCCCAGTCTCTCAAAGTCCAAGATGATGTCCTTAAATGTCCTATTTTATCAGTCCAAAATCCAACATATCAATATTAATATATCATACTCAGTTTAATATGATATAAAACAGAGAAAACCAGGAAATTTCCATATCTGAGATGCTGAAAACAACATTTTCTCAGCCATTTTTGCACAAACTTTACTTAAACGAGTAAACGATTATTAAAATAGTTGGTGATTACTATTAATTGGATGAAGCCTAACCCTCCCACATCTGTTCAGTTGATAGAAAAAGTCAGACATGTCTGTATGATGGAATACATGACTGCCCAGGAGATGGACTATTGACTATCTTAGCTTGGTACTTGACTTTATATGTGATGTTTGATTTGTGTAGGTACATATAGGTAGATTTGGTTGCATTCTACCCCTGCAGGGTGTTATTTCATCTATTGTACATGGACATGTACTGTATGTGAAGTGAAGCCCAACCTCAAGGTGGGTTTGTTTTAGAACGTTAATTTACTGTCATTGTATGACAATGGCAATAAAGTAAAAACTAATCAATTAGTCGACAAATCATTGCAGCTATAGACTCTGTCTTTGCTTATATTTATATTTTCCTGCCTTTTTACACTCACATACTCAATCTGTGACATTATTTTAAATCTGAGGTATGACAACACGTACCTGAAGTATCTGAGTGAGTATGCAGAACAGAACTCAAATGCTTCATGGTGTGAAAATATAATCAATTTTTATGATGATTTGTGTGATTGACCTCATGATGCTGGAGGTCACAGTTCAGCTCTAAAAATGGGCCCAAACAAAAGCAATAATAGACCGCACAGAGTCATCATACACCAGCAATTATATATAAATAACTCACCAGAACAGTGTTGTAGCAGCACTGTTCCTCACCTGGCTGTCACCTTTTATTGGATTTAGTAAAGGAAGCACAGATGACAGCAGAGCATCCATGCAGTCACTGTAGACTCAGAGTGTGTCGAGTGTGCATCCAAAGCAACCTTTTGGAGACTCTGCACTCTGGACGCTGTTTATGTCTCAGTTTGTATGTCTAGAATTGTTAACAACAGGTAAATATTAAGAGTGTCTTTCTCTTGTTTCAAAGTTTGAAACGTTAAAATAATGAAATAGGACTGTAAGTAACTTATTATTGATTAATCTGATGTTGTTAATCACTGTGTCCTCAAATGTCTTATTTTGTCCACAACCAAAAGATACTCAGTATGCTGTCATAGAGTAAAGAAGCCAGAAAATAGGCACATTTAAGAAGCTAAAATCAGACCGTTTAGACATTTTTTCTTGATGATCAATCGATTATCAAAATAATTGGTGATTAATTTGATAGTTGACAGCTAATCAATTAATTGACTAATTGTTGCAGCTGTATAATCAACTCACAAACCAATTTACTGTGTTAATGAACCCTGAATAAAAACAGAAGCTATTCCTCACTGTTAGGTCGCCTCTGTGGCTCAAAGAGTGAATCAAATTGCAGTTAAACTGTATTAAGTATATGACTAAAGCGTTAGAGATTAACATCTGTGATTTCTGTCATGTTGTTATTGATTGTTTAGCTCACGGGACATTCGGTTAATTATCATTTATATTGCCTTGACAGTGTCAGAGCTGCATGTCTGTGTCGTTGCACATTCCTCTGAGTTTTAGTCAGCAGTGGAGCTTTTTTGGTTTGTTTAGAGGATTTATAACTTTGTTAAGAAAAGTGCTCCGCACTGATGAAGTTTTGATTCCGTGTTAGTGAATGTTGTGTTTGATTCACTCTTTTGCTATGCAGATTTAGAGGGTGACTCAGTCAAACCTGGCAGGTTTTTTTAACATAGGACTTTTAGCAGCTCTAAACAGTCTGGAAAAGTCTCATCCTCATCTCATCAGATATTACAGGTGTGTTAGCAAATGTTTCTTAAACTTTACAGTATATTTATGTATCAGTAATATGTTTTCCTAAAATTAGGTTTTTTAAAAATCAAATCATATTCGTTGTTTACAGTATTAGAATATATTGAAATATACTGAATCACAGGGCTGTGTGCTGGCAAGGATTTGATTTGATACATATCTGGCAACTAATTTCCTTGTCGATTAAATGGAAATTTTAGTTTAGACCAGTCAACTAGTTGAAAAGTAAGAAAACACTGAGAAAACAAAATTGAGCACAATTGATTAATTGATTATGTTAAACATTGTCGATATCTTGCAAGTATTAAGAGCCATTTGAAGACATTAGTAACATTCCTTAATAACCAAATCATGTTTTATTTTATGTAGCTCTATGACATGATATGCAATATGTGGCATTATGAACATTACACATTATTCTACAAAACTTGACTGAGCAGGTTTACAGGTAAACAACATTGTTTACCCAGAGCTGTCGTAAGAAGCCACATAGTGTGGCTAACGTTAGCAGTGCAAGCAGCAGCTCTCTTTGCAGGTTAACGTCCCCATGTGAGTCTGAGTATGGTTACTTATTGCTCTGGTTGAGTGATTATAGGTCAATTTATTCTGACACAGCATACATATAACCTTATTTTCCATTCTGCATCAAAGTACTGACAAACTGTGCTCTTTACAAGATGTTATCTGTCCCACTTTGCTAATTACAATATCTGTGCTACTGAGCATCAGCACAGTGAGAGGGGGTCGCTGTCTCCCGGAGCTGTAGCCCCGACTAGTGGGGGGCGAGACAACAGAGAGACAACAGTTAACCGACGTTGCACATGAACAAAATACTGCTAAATAGTTTAACTGACTAGTGTTTATGTTGCCGACTAGTGAAGGTGGCAACATTTAATCAACTGGACAACTAATCGTACACATCATTAATCACGATGCAGGGTTTTCGATTCAATATATAATCTTGATACTGTAAGCAAGGTGCGATATGGGTATTTTTTAAAATCGAACTTTAGGACAACTGTTATAGTATAAAGAATACAACTTTATGTATAAACCCTGAGTTAAAAGTTTATTTTTTATGCAATCAGAACAGTGAAGATTGCTAAGAGCAGTCCAGTCTTGTGGTCACGGGCTTAAACCCAAAACAAAATGAACCACTGCCGTGAAACTTTGCTTGTATCGTATCAGGATAGTGTATTTTTGAGAATTGATACAGTATCACAAAACATAATATTGTGATAAGAGATGGAACTGATCTGATCCGATATCTTTAGTTATTCATCATGATTGAGAGTTGAGTAGTACCTTTCAAGTCTTTCTTGCATTAACATATTATACCAGGGAAACACATTCAAAGATGCATATACAGCTGGAGTGAAGAAATACTGGCCACCTCACTCATGGTGTAATAATAAACCAGCACAAAAATGACAGTTAACATCATAAGCCACCATAAACCACCATGTTCATATGAATAGGCTCGTTTGAGATGAATTGCGCCTCGCCTGGAAAGTAGCCGAGACCAGGCGGCAGCAGCTGGAGGCGGTGACAAAGCTGCAGTCAAATCGGACAGTTTCCAGCAGACTTCAGAGAATATGCAGGACGTGACAGAAACATTTACATCCTCTTAGATGATCTGTAGGCTGTTCTCGATCACTAATGAAGTTGAAGCAGAGAGACCCCCTGCACTGTCACATGATCCTCTGTTCTTGTCCTTTTTTTTACAGATAAAAACTTAATTGCACGACATAGGACTCATTTATCCAGCATTGAATATCACAGTTACACTGAAAATTAGGATTTTACACAACAAAACTAATGAGCCAATCGGAGTCAGTCAGCTCATCAATCAGGTGACAGCCAGGACTTTGCTGTCGGTGGAGGACAACTGTGGAGCCTGGCTCTTGCCTTGATTGATTCTGGTAAAGACTTTGACTGAATGTGCACCAGAACTTTTCACCTTTAAAGTGAAGTCCAGTTACATCCTCATATAATCTTACCACTACTACTGCTAATAATAATAATGATAATAAAGAGAAAAACAGCAGTATAGTATCAGCAGATCTCTAATCACAATACCCAAGTGTATCGACATGTTCTTACACCCATATTGATTTGTAAGTCCTGTATCATGATATATATTGTAGCCTTATGATATTACTAGTTTCACTCACTAAAATGCTGATGTAGAGTTTGTGGAGTTGAGGTATGATCACACCTTTCCATGCAGACTATTAAATGCAGTTCACTTGTGTGTTTTAATTCTGTGGTAGGCCACAAGTGAAGAATGATTACTGTCTAACTGCCACTGTGGTTCCACTGTTTCGTCTGTGCGAGACTTATGAGGTTACTGAGGTACTTTTAAAGCTAACAGCATGCTTTCTATAGATAAGACCCACTCAGTACCACCATAATGCATCACTTGACAGCCCGACGCCCCCTTTATTTCCAAAAGCAATTGTGAGGCCATGCATTGTCTCCATTAATTCGTGGAAAGTCGTTTTAACAGTATGAATTAATAATGCGGTTGTGAGGGAGAGAAGCATTGCCTTCCCCTTTTATCGTAAACATACCTTTAATATTTTATGTTTTTTCAAAGTGCAAATGAGCACTTGTCATTCACTGCAGCTGCACACAGTAACTGACAGGATGGAGGAAATGTAAAGTGGAAAAGAGGTGAAGGTGAACAAGAACAGAGGAGGTATTTATGGATCAACAGCTGACTTTTCCTTCTTTGTTTCTGTTTGAGTCAAAGATCTCATCTTCAATAAAAGAGAATGGGGTTTGGTGTAAATCAGTAAGCATCAAGCCATCAGCTCTGTTGCACTTGTGGTTGGAAGATTATTTTATTTTAGTCTTTCTTTACTGACTTTTCATGTCATGTCATTTTGGAGCAGGATGTGGGAGAAGATATTGCCATAATGTAAAAATAACATTTTTATAATTTACCAATGTTTTGACATGACAGTCTTCTTTAGGGTTTATTATTATATTATTATTATATTGTTATTGAAGGACAAAAAAGCTCAACAGACATTAAATAGAGCAGAGGTTCTCGATTTCTTGGCAGCCAAGGACCCCTTTCATGATCAGGATCCCCCCTCATATAAGGCCCCCCTAGACCTATGTCATATATTTTGGTAAGTTGTCTAAAATGTCCAAATGTTTCCAGAAATGTTCAAGCGCAGAGAAATCTGTAATTTATTTAAGGTAACTGTGCATCTCCTACTTGCTGCTGATTGCTGTTTAATTCCTTGGAAAACTCGGGATACATCGGATATGACAGAGAGTGAGGAAGGAAATTACTGCATCTGACTAAATGTACATTAGAAAACAACTCCCATGATCCCACACAACACCGTGACAGCATCAAACTACATTTTTTATCGTTGTTTTAATGTAATAGAGAGCAGCAAAATTTACATATTGTGTGTTTGTAAATGTAAATGTCAATATTATTTGTTGAAATATGAAGCATTTTGTAGAAAATAACTAAATAA